>PVLC010016598.1:0-35186 GCA_004027655.1 Graphiurus murinus | reverse complement strand
TCATTATCTCAAAAATTCCCCAAGACCAGGTGGAGACAATCAGGCCCTGAAGAATACTCTGTTATAATCTTGGAGTTATTTATACTTTATCTAACTACCCCCTTATAGGGAAAAGCAGGCAACACAGACTACAAACTTTTACACTTAGTTTTCTCAGGAGTAACAGACTTTATCACCTCCAAGGTTATACATGCACAACAGGCACTACAGAAACTGGCTGAGTTTCTAATGGCTCAAATGGCCTTGAACAATCATCTTAGCTCTCTGAGTCTTTTGAATTTAGCAAAAGTTTTCTATGCTCCCCACAGTATATTTTTCTACTTCATTTCTATTCTTTATTATTTTCTTCTATATGTTTTGAGTTTCATTTGCTTCCAGTTCCTAACTTCTTGAAATGGATATTTATATCCACAGACATACCCATTTATATTATTTTGGGCCTGCATTCTTTCCATTGCACTTACGTCTACAAATGTCCCTCTATCCATAGCTTAAGCTACATTCCACATTTATTGATATATATTTTCATTTTTATTCAGTTTAAAATATTTTCTAATTTTTATTATGATTTCTTTTACCCATAGATTATAAAGTATAATAATTTTGCAAACATTTTATGTTTTCTATTCATCATTTTGTTATTGATTTCTAGGTTGATTTTATTGTGGTCAAACAACACTCTGGTATAATATAAACCCATTGAAATTTATTTATATCTGATTTATGACCAAGCCAATGAACAATCTAGGAAAGATTTCTATTTGTAATTGAATAAAATATTACATGAGAAATCATGAATGCAGTGTTTTATACATATATTGGTATGCTTTTAAGTATTTAATAACTGGCTATCAAAAAACAAAAATTAGGTATTCGGACATGTACTCTTGGCCCAATTTCTATGGTGTAAATCTCCCACCATGGTCAATGTCAAAGCTTTAAAACATGATATCACTGAATGTAGAGCTGGGAAGACATACACACGTTTAATTATCACAAGCCAGTATGAGCTGGCTCCAGTATACCACTGTATATGTCAGTTAGATCAATTTATTAATTGCAAGGTTCAATATTCCATATGCTTATTCATTATTATCTCCTCATTCTATTACTTAACTAAGAGAGTTGTGTGAATTATTTCAGTATGATGGTCTATTTGCAAAATTTTGCTTGTATTTAGGTCAAATTTCACTTTATATATTTTGAGGCTGTGCTATTAGGTACTTATAAATTAAAAATTATCTTCTGAAACAGGACAATTACAAGTTCGAGGCCAGTCTCAGAAACTTAGTGAGGACCTCAGCAACTTAGCGAGACTCTGTTTCAAAATAAAAAGTAAGCCAGATGTAGTGGCACATGCTTTTAATCCCAGTACTTGGAAGGCTAAGACAGGAGCATCACTGGTTCATGGCCAGCCTCAACAATTTAGGAAGGCCCTCAGCAACTTAGTGAGGCCTTGTTTCTAAATAAATAAATAAACATACACACATGAGTAAATAAATAAATAAGTAAATAAATAAATAAGCAAATAAATAAATAAATAAATAGTTGAGGTGTAGCTCAGAGATAGAATGTCCCTGGGTTCAATCCCCAGTACCACATAAATTAAAAATATAATAAAATAGGGTTTGGGTGTGTGGCTCAGAAGTAGATTGTCCCTGAGTTCAATCTCCAGTACTAAAAATAATTATCTCTTCCATATACACATATGCATGTGTGTCAATATATACATATATTTATTTCTTTAACCTCTAGTATCCTACTTTTCTGAGAAAGAAGGAAAGTACTTACTGGGAAAGGGCTAATACATATTTTACTGGGAAGAAAGAAAATATTTCTTTTAAGATGGCAAGAGTTAGTATACTTTCTATTCAAACATACAACTAAAATTTGATGTGATCATGTTTTTCACTGTCTTCTAATGCCCCCATCAGATATACAATCATATGAAAATCCTTTTTGTAATTATCTGAATCAAGAACTCAACTCCATTTTATAAAAAATAATGTTCTCACAGTTTTAGTATATACTAAATTTCAGGAGAAAATAACTACTGTGTAAATAATAAATTTTACTTCATACTGTACATAATTTTTGTGATACTGGGGCTTGAACCCAAGAACATTCTGTCACAGAGTTACACCCCCAGCCTATTTTATTTCTGTTTTGAAACAAGGTTTTGCAAATAATTCTAAGGACCTATAGCTTCTAATATTTCTAGATATTTAAATCTGAACCTAGATAAAATCATGAGGGTACAAATGAAGAACAAAAATTACCTTGTTATCTTTTAGTAAATACAAATATATATAATTATTTGCCTCTCAATACACACTTCTTTCCTGCAGACTTCTCATTATTTTATCCCTTGAGAAGTTTGTCTTAGTGTGTGTGTGTGTGTGTGTGTGTGTGTGTGTGTGTGTGTGTTTGGAGGAAAGGGTACTAGGCATTCTACTTCTGAGCTAAACCGCTAGCCCTATTTTATTTTTTATTTTGAAATAGGGACTCACTAAGTTACTTAAGCTGGCCTGGCACCTGCAATCCTCCTGTTTCCGGATCTCAATTTGTGAAGTTATAGGCATGCACCACCACACCTGGCTAAGTTTGTTTTTTCTAGTGCCTTTAAAATATAATCCATGTGCCCTCAAGGCAATATCACATAGTGACTGGAAGAGCAAGATTAAATTCCAGTCATCCTACATATTATATATGTTTCCTTGGACAAGTTAATTAATCTTGCTGTGTCTCAATTTCCTTCTTTGGAAAATTCTTCTTTGAATTATTATCTAATTAAAATGATTTATTGCATTTATTAGGTAACTTTTACTAGTCATTTTAATCTATTCTTAGTAAATAGTATGAGATATAGTATCTGCTTATAAAGAATGAGTTAACATGACTTTGTGGTATAAACTCTGACTGTAGGACTGAACAAAAGAAAAGTGCTAATCCACAGATCAAATCTATATACTTAAACAAATTAGTATAAGCATCGACTCAAAGCTACCCAATATTTGCTCAAAAGATAATTCACCATACATTTATTTAAGATTTGCTATATGTCAATCATATACTATATCCTAGAGCACCTCAGATCAATGGATAGAACAAATGAGTTCTCTTCCTTCCGTAGAGTGGAAAAGAATAAATCAGCAAATAATTTGAATATAACCCCAAAAGCCATATGATCAAGGTATAAAGATATTAAGAAAAATTATTTCCCTAAATTCTAGAGGAGTTGGATAAACCTGATTGGATTTTAGGAACCACTCTTCAAACAAGAAACACTTTTGAGATAATATATAAGTTGGATGGAAGCTGATCTGCCTACATTTTCCAGAGAGCTAAATATTGTTTAATGTATCAACTATTATAATAGCAGGCCTTGGAAGGAAAGTAAACATGAGAAAAGGGACCTAATCAGATGAAGCAATGTTGTGAGAGACATCATTCCTCAACATGAAACTGCAAATATTTAGTGAAAATATTTTTCAGTATATCATAAAAATGCAAATTATGCTTGGTGTGACTGGACTTCATATGCTAAAAGAAAGTAGTTTGTTTTCCCCATTCAGTACTAATAAGAACCCAGGAAACTGTATGGATCCCCAAATAGAGACAATAACAATATTGAGAAAGCAAGGTTGGGAATTATAAAAATCAGGCATCAGACCATGCTAGCTCTGCAGACCATGCTGAGGAAGACAACTCTAAGTGTAATTGCAATGATTGAGTACATGACGAGAAAAAAATACATAAAATATTACGTATACTAGCAAAGTATACATTTCCTTGGAGAAGTTGTAGAACTACTACTCTAATAACCTGAGACAGGTACACCCATGAATTAGAATTGCTACTAACCAATAGAGCATCTAAGGAATTCTGACCAGGATTACAAAATATTAAATAGCCAATGAACATCAATTTAACAATACTTTAAAACTCTAAAATGTAGGCTTAGGCATAGATTCCCCCTTCTTCCTTATTTAAAAACATATAGTATTTTAAGTACCATAACTTTGAACATTTTATGTTTTTTTAGTCTTCCATGTTCTTCCTTGACAGTAACACCACATTTACTGAAAATTATAGCCCAGAAATCCCTCTGCGAACTTCACTTTGACTTAATGTAGCACAGTTTCTGACAGTTCCTCATGATACTTTTATGATTTTTTCCAGATTCCTAAGACAATGTGAGAACTCCAAGATATGTAGAGTTTTTAAATCTTTAGAATTTACTTCTAGGATAGCAGCATCAGTATCTGATGGATGATATCTCTTAGATTCACTCTAATAGAGGTTAACAATCATTATAGCAAATTCTATTGTGGTAAATACCTATGTGTATGCATTCCCACAACATTTAATGTGCATTATCATTTTAAACCTGTATTATAGTTATTGCTGTAGGTTTTAGTCCCATTATAAGTTTTATGAAAGTAAAGGACCATATTTTTTATCATCTGTGTAATCCACAACATCTGAAAAAACACCTATTGGTACTAATGAATGTTTATTGGTTGAATAATTTGATTTAAAATTAATAACATTCATGATGGAAGCTACTTCATATCTGTATTTCAAAACTCTGTAAATTATTTTAAATATGTTTTTTAAATACTTTGTTTTAAAAGAGATGGTAGCTAGCTGAGTGTGGTGGTGCACACTTGTAATCCAGCATTTGGGAGGCTGAGACTGGAGGATCCGGGTTCGCATCCAGCCTCAGCTACTAGTGAGGCACTCTGCAACTTAGTGAGACCCTGTTTCAAAATAAAGAATAGAAAATAGGGCTGGGGCTATAGCTCGGAGGTAGAATACCCCTGAGTTCAATCCCCAGTACCAAAAAGATTGTATAACTACAAGGTTTTTGAAAGATGAACTGATTCTGAAAGCAAATGTATTTGATTTTGTGTGATGGTTGCTACGGGAACATCTGAGTGTAATTTCATTTTACATAAGATTCAGTTAAAACATTGATCATAAGAGGGAGAAGAAGATTCAAGACAGTTAATAAAGTGAATGAGAAACTGTTTTCTTATTGAAAGAAACAAAAGGTTATGCTTTACTTAATCAATCTATTTTAGCCACTGTGCATGAATGTAGAGAACCAAGCAAGAAACCAGAGAGAAGATGCTGTCCTCTTACTCTGACAATATCTGTCTCATACTAAGATTCAGAAAAGCAGAAAAGGCAAATAGCTAAATGCTAGCAATTTAATTTGTTCAGCATTTAGTGATCCACATTTCAACATAAAATTCACATCAGTTGGTGAACCTCCCCTAGCTACTAAGGTGCCTTAACATGTATATATTATACTGTGCTATAATTACCCATTACTTCTCTGTGTTCTCTTATTTAATGTAAAATGTGGAGATCAGGGGCAATGTCTTATTCATACCTATATTGCTAACATTTGGCCCAATGACCTGCTTCCCTTTCATCCTCTCCTCTTACTCCCCACTTCCCACACT
Source organism: Graphiurus murinus (assembly GCA_004027655.1). Classification (NCBI taxonomy): domain Eukaryota; kingdom Metazoa; phylum Chordata; class Mammalia; order Rodentia; family Gliridae; genus Graphiurus; species Graphiurus murinus. The sequence goes on along the minus strand of PVLC010016598.1, from coordinate 29,712 downwards.
GTATTCCAAATAAGACTGAGAAACTGAACTTCTGGAACATACTATTTTTCTATCACCTCTGGACCTTCCAACATACTATTCTCTCCAACCTGATGCCCTAAGATCCATTGTGGGATCACAAAACAATTTTTATCCTCCAATTTTCTGCTTTATAAATCACTTTCATCACAACTTCACTAAATCTCCAAGTCTAATCAAGGGGCCCTTCTTATGTGTTCTAAGTCTATCCTAATATGAAACTCATCTAATTGTGCTGTTATTTAGTTCATGGCATGAAGGACCTTATCTCATTCCAGCACTGAGCATAGTGACTGGTATATCATATTAGTCAAATAAGTATTTGATGACTGCATAAAAATGCCCACTTATTTATTAGTTAAATACTTATTTATTAGTTAAATAAGTGTTTGATGACTGCATAAAAATGTCCACTGTAAACAAAGGAATCTGAAAGGAGCCAGGTGATAAAGAAATGCAGATGACAAAATTCTTGTTTGCAACGTCAGGAAGGATCCAAACAAACACATAATTACCATGGACACAAGGCATACTGTAATGAGTGCTATATTTAAGGCAAACTCTGGATTTTCTAGAACTGTCTGGATTTCAAATAGTCTATCACATTGTTCTTGTCAGTATAGTTACAGTTGTCAAAATGTGTGTTTCTGATTCCTCTGATCAGCAAGTACAGTCATTGTAGTAATAACTCAAGTATAAGCAAAAATGCTGTATGGGAACAGAAGATAGAAAGAGGAGTTCTGAGGAAGACTTATTAGAGGAACTATAATTTACATTTAGCTTTAAATGGAGGGGGGAGTTACAGTCAGAAACAGATGGAGGGGAGAAAAATTTTAGGCAAGAGAAAAAGCTTGAATAAAACTCTGAGACAAGAAGGTGATACCCATGAAATTACCAAGGTCACTCCTCATAGACATAGAAAAATCAGTCCATAAATTCATTTGGAACAACAAAACCCAGAATAGTCAAAATAGTCCTTAGCCACAAGAACCATGTAGGAGGTATCACAATACCTAATTTCAAACTAAACTACAAAGCCACAGTAATAAAAACAGCATGGTATTGGCACAAAAACAGATACATAGAACAATGGAGCAGAATAGAAGATTCAGAAACAGACCCACGTGCTTACAGTCAACTGATTTTTACAAAGGAGCCAAAAACATACACTGGAAAAAAGATAGCCTCTTTAACAAATGGTGTTGGCAAAACTGGTTAACCATATGCAGGAAAATGGAAATAAACCCCATGTTCTCACCATGCAGAAGAGTCAACTCAAGGTGGATCAAAGACCTGGAAGTCAGTCCAGAGACCTTGTAGCTACTTGAAGAGGGCATAGGCCCAACACTTCAACACATAGGCACAGGTAAAAACTTTCTCAACAAGACCCCAAAAGCACAAGAAACTCAAAGGAAGATCAATACATGGGATTGTATTAAACTGAATAGCTTCTGTGCAGCAAAGGAAACTATCAAGAACCTCAACAGAGAGCCCACAGAGTCAGAGAAAATTTTTGCCAGCTACTATTCTGGTAGAGGACTGATATCTAGGATATACAGAGAACTCAAGAAACTCACAGCTAAGAAAATAAATAACCCAATAAAAAATGGGCAAAGAATCTAAATAGACACTTCACAAAAGAAGAAATACAAATGACCCATAAATGTATGAGGAAATATTCAACATCATTAGCAATCAGAAAGATGCAAATCAAAAGTACCTTGAAGTTTCACCTAACTCCAACTAGAATAGCAATCATCTAAAACACAGACAACAACAAATGCTGGTGAGGGTGTGGATAAGTTGGAACCCTAATACATTCTTGGTGGGATTGCAGACTAGTGCAACCACTTTGGAAAACAGTATGGAGGATCCTCAGGCGAATGGGAATGAACCTACCATATGATCCAGCAATACCCCTTCTGGGTATCTACCCAAAAGAATGGAAACCAAACTATCTGACTGACGCATGTGTATCTATGTTTATAGCTGCACAATTCACAATTGCCAAACTATGGAACCAGCCAAGATGTCCATCCACGGATGAATGGATTACAAAACTATGGGATATGTACACAATGGAATTTTACTCAGCCACAAAGAAGAACAAAATCATGTCATTTGCAGAAAAATGGATGGAACTGGAAACCATTATGTTAAGTGAGATTAGTCAGTCACAAAAAGTAAAAGAATCGTATGCTCTCCCTAATATGTGGAAGCTAGGGAGAAAGTGAGTCATAAGAGGTACTCTAGATGAAGAAGAAGAAACCTTAGATGAGCAAAGAAGGTGACTTAATTGAAGGTGATGGGGTGGGGGGAACACCCTAATGCACATGATGTACTTTCACAAACATATCAAAGTCAATCACTAGAGTGAACTTGAGAAGGAGGGAGCGCAAGGGAGTGGGGCAGAAATTGGGGAAGGGTTAAATGAGAAATGTATGCATATATGCCGTTACCCGCTTGTATCTAACAAAGATATAGGATTACAGTGCACCAATAAAAAAGAAAGGCTACATAGGCTATGACATTTATCAAAGTTCCAGAGATGCCAGAGCTATGAAAATTCCTTGAGGATGGGGAGAAATTTTAACTCTAGGAAATTTTAAAATGGATGAAGTGGAAGGATAAGAACAATATTATTTTTATAATCAACCTTAATGGTATGTCATTTGGTTTTGGGTGGTACTAGGGATTGAACTCAAGGGCACTCTACCACTGAGATACATATTTATTATTTTGAGACAGGATTTTGCTGAGTTACTCAGGCTAACCTTCAACTCATGATTTTCTCTTGCCTCAGTCTTCTGAGTCGCTGGGATTACAGGCATATACCACTGCTCTGGCTTCACAGTATGCCTTTAACGGTGATGTATAACTATTTAATAAGGAATCCTGGGCTGAACCTATAGCTCAGTGGTAGAGTGCTTGCCTTACATGCATGAGTCCCTGGGTTCAATCCCCAACTCTCAAAAAATAAATAAATAAAACCTATTTAAGGGTAGAATAGAATATAATATGCTAATCTATTTTTTATTTAATCCCACCTGCAGAAAGCATCATTTAACTGAAGCCAGACAAAGAATCTAAGAGGAAAGACTGTTGAGTTCTGATATAGTGACAGTAACATCCTGGTCAATAAATTAAATTTATCAGTAGGTATCTGTAGATCCACAATATTATTAGCAAAATCATCCCTTTGAGTTTATAAATGGATAGCACATATAACTCTTGTTTAATTAATTGCTTCATTAAAATGGATTTCTATAGTAAATACCTAATTTACTTGAATAACTGCTTTGGAATCTATGGTGCTATTTACATTTAATTATCATGTAGTTCATGTCCTTGCAAATAAAGCTTTTTGAATCTATTCAGTTAGCTATATCCCTACTCCTGGCGATATTTGAGAAGGGGACATTTGGTTTTTGCTGTTCTAGTATCAGCTGAAGATATGAACTGCCTCTCTGGCATGCAGAACCTAATCAGGAAAGCATAGTGGGAAAACTAGGCAGCTTCCTTTATCTTCCAGCTCCAAATCTTCCCAGTGTCATGTTCTTATTTGGTTTGCTCTAGAAATTCATTCCATCAGGCAAGCACAAATTCAAATATGTGCATAAAACTGTCCAAAGATACTAGAAATTATTTTGAACTATTCATTTATTCCATGTATTCACACAAGACCTTCATCTAGAAGCGGTCTGGTGACCAATTATTTCAAGCCTTACTTTATAGGGACAAGGAACCTAAAACCCAGGGAAGTTAACTTCTTCAAGACCACCCATATGATTACCATGGTTATAAAATTCATATAGTCATATGAATAGAACATCCCTGGAGTTTTTAAGTGCATAACCTGTACAACTATATGGCAGCCCTCTTATGTCCTTGGTGATAGAGCTAACGAACTTGCAGAACCAGGAAAATAAGATAGTCTCAGTTAAAGAATGATGGCTCTGTAGTCAGTGTGACTGAGTTCAAATCACAACTCTGCTACTTGGTAGCTGTGTTAAACTATTCAAGCAGTCAAATCTTTTAAAGTCATGGTTCATTCATTTCAAAATGGGGATAATGACACCATGTATTCAGGATTGTTATAAACATTAAACACATAATAAGTGCCTAAAATACTATCTTTTATTGTTGTAATTATTAACTAGATTAAGGCACAAGTCTCCTAACTTCCATTCATCATTCCTTCTTACTACTTTAAAATCAGGCAGAATTTCACCCTATACCAAAGTACTGACTCATTTTTGCAGTGATAGCTAGTATTATTTTATGTAGCATCTATACTAACAATAAAAATAGTAAACATATTGACCACACGTGCCAGGCCCAGTGCTATGAACATTGACTCATATCTTATTCAATCCTCACAATCATCCTATAAAGGAAATAGTTTTATCACTTCCATTTTAAAACTGAGGAAAAAAAGTCCATTAAGATTAAATAACCTAATTAAGATCCCCCAGCTAGTAACTTACAACACCAGAATTCAAACCCAAGTACATCTGACCCCAGAGTTCACATTCCTAATTACTGTGCTTCTTCAGTATGAGAGCATCTGATATTTGATTGTTTCAAAGCCCATTGCCTTTGACCTACTCTGTGAGTCTCTGGACTTCTGCTCACTTGCTCATCCACCCAGCACCTAGGTCAGCTCTGAAAAAAATACAGTTATCCATTTCTTTTGCCTTATTATTCAGTAACAAATTATAGAATATCAATCTGCAATGTTATACAAGGGCTATCATGAAGGGTAAATATTTCTTAGGTGATAATTTCCTATTTCCCTCATCTTTCTTCTGGTGCTCTTTTACTTTCATGTTTAATGTTTTGAAAAATTAATAGTTTAATTTCCATGTTGATTTATTAAACTGAAAGGAACATCTTAACTGAATATTTTTGAGCTCATCATTTCTGCATAGTAGGTAATGGTACTGCTGGAAAAGAGAGAGAGCATGTGTGTGCCAGGGATTGGGGAGAGAAGAACATGGAAAAATATACTGAACATTTATTCTTTTTGCTCTATACAAAAAATATTAGAATCTAAGGTTTTAGTGTGTGTGTGTGTGTGTGTGTGTGTGTGTGTGTGTGTGTGTGTGTTACTAGGTATTGGACCCAGGGACGTTATACTTCTAAACGACATCCCCAGCCCTATTATAATTTGAAACAGGGCCTAAGTTGTTGAAAGCCTCTCTAAGTTGCTGTGGTTGGCCTCAAAATTGCAATCATCCTATCTCAGCCTCCCAAGTACTGTGAATACAGGCATGCACCACCACACCTGACAGAATCTAAGTTCTGAGTCAAAAAATGCCCTGAGAGGTTCAGCAAAAAGGACAGAAAAAAGTAAATAATGTCTTTAATTTTCATTTGACTCAGTGACTTCTCAGAGTTAATAGCAGTCATAGTGAAGCCTGGATGAAAACTCAAATGAAAAGAGACATACACCAAGTGCTGTGTGCATGTATGTCACTATCACTCTAAACTACATTATGATATGAAACTATAATGCACCAATAAAAGTATAAAAGAAATACATATAAAGCATATACATTGTATATTTATGCATGTATTGCATATAAATTTTATCAGCTGAACTTTTTAAAGTTTGTAACATCTTGTTATTAGTGATCAATGTATATTGATCTATCCATGATAAAGCAAATTTTAGAAATATCTAGACAGACTGTGGTCAATGATACAGTGTAAGGTTTTTTCTTTGGCAGATTTCATATCAACTTTCAGGTTTTTTGTATATTTGTTTGTGGTATTGGGGAATAAACAGCAGAAATTTACTGACTCATTTTTGTAGTGAGTGGTATTCTACCACTGAGCTACACTTCAGCTCTATTTTATTTTGAAAGAGGGTCTCACTAAGTTACCATACATAGTCTCTCAGCCTGCTATCCTTACATCTCAGCCTCTTAATTGCTAGGATTACAGGAACATCCCACTGTGCCCACTCAGCCTGGATCAACTCATGCTCCTTCTTCTAGTCCACAGACCATCACATTTTTTTCATGAAGGATAAAATCGTAAATATTTAGGCTTTGTGGACCATACAGTCCCCGTACTAACCACTGTTTTGCCACTGTAGCAGTAAATCAGCCATACACAATATATATATATATATATATATATATATATATATATATATATATATATATGAATGAGGATGGATGGGTTCCAATAAGACTTTATTTATGGATAATTAAATTTGAATTTTATATATTTTTGCATGCCCAAAATAAAATTCTTCATTTGTTTTTTGTTTCAACATTTAAATATGTAAAAAATCAATCTTAGTTCAAAGGCTATACAAAAATAGGCAGCCGGCTAGATTTGGCCTTTAGGCCAGAGTTGCCAACCCCTAATCTAGGTATAAACCAATCAAATTCTAAAAGAAGGTAATGCATGTTTTTAATATACTTTATTTTTTCAGTAGTCTTCTTTATCACAAAATTAAATAGGAGAGTAAAAATTTCCATACTCCCACACATACACAGCCCTTCCACTACCAACAGTTGATATTTATTTTGACATTGCTATTTGTCCTATAGAGTCAGATATTAATAACTCCAGATCTTAATAAATATACAGTAATTATCCGTGTAATTCTCAGCTTTGAGGATACAAAATCCTCCACCATAAATGCTCCAAATTTAAGTAAATCTTAACTTTGACAGTTATTGATGGAGGAATAAAAAACAAAACTTGCTACTGGAATGATATTTGTGTTAATAGATACCTTTGGTTCCGTAGAAACAACATGAATAAATGTTTTTCAGTAATTTATTTTTTTGTTTTATGCATAATATGAAACTGATAGAGAACAATCACATTCACTTTCCTATTTGATCAGCAGCTGCTCATCTTGGCATATTTAATTTAGCTTTCTAAAATAAGGGCCTCATATTACTGGGATTGGTCAATAGCTAGTCTAGCTACTTTCTATAATTGCTTAGCCATAAACATCAAGAAATAATCCCCCCCTCCTCTCCGTAAGTCTGTTTTAAAATGGTAAGAGGCAGTGACATTGTTTTATTCACTCAGTTTCAAGCCAAGGTTACTTTGGTTTTCCTATAGTCTAGCTAAGGGGATCAATTCATATGAAGTTGCTGCCCTTCAGCTCTGCAGGGGTTTTCACAGAAGACTTAAATCACGGTTTCCTGAATTATATTTATGTTTACCAATAGGACTGGTTAGAGTGATCAATCATTTGGGTTTGCCCAAGAATGAAGGAGTTACTAGGACATAGGAATTTCTGTTCTAGAACACTTAAATTTCTTCTCCTTGTCATGCTAGCATTGAGATGCTTAAAAATAGAATTGCATTTGGGAGTGGGTGGATGAATAAGAGGAAAGATTGAACTCAGTGCCTCTAGTGGGTGGAAGAACAGAATGCCAAACAAGAGCACCTGTTTTTCCTCCTTCCCCAAAGAGAAGCCCAGAACACTTCATACAATAGTTAATCGACTGGTTTCAGCCTATAGTAGAATTGGTATTTACATTCTGCCCCCTCAAAAATGTTAATTAAAATTATTTACAACTAAAGGAAGTTTGAAAACTTCTTTCATTATAGGGACAAAGCCTGGGAAGGTGGCATTTTTCTCTCTTTTATTATTCTTTATTATAAGCTCTTGTACTACAGATTAAAGAGCAGCCAGGCCCTTCACAGCTGGCTATTCTAATCTCTGAAATTTTATTCATATTAAAATCTAAATAAAAATTTCATGCTTGGCTTTTAAGAGGCATGAGAATCCCTTTGTTGACAAGGCTTCCTCCAAACAGCCAAAAGACCGTTTTTCTGCTGCGTACTATTTCTCATGACTTGTTTTGGAATGGGGATGGCCTTAGAGAAGAGTGTCTCTCATTGAAAAAGCAATGACCTCTTTTACTTTCACCAAGCAGTCTTATAGTCCCTGTAGAAACCTTCCAGAGTTATATAGGGAGTGTATGTCCCTGTCAAGGAAAGGTGAAAACTTGTTACACCCAAGATTAACCAGGCATCTCAGAAACTAGTTTCATAATAACAATAATGTATTATATTACATATTACCAGAAAAAGTGCTAACATTTATTGGAAGTTTCCTATACACCAATAACTTTGGAAACAATATCTCATTAATCTTCTCGGTGAGCCTGTTAGGTAAGACATATTATTCTTACCCCTATTTTCCAGTGGTGAAAACTAAGGCTGTAAGAGATCAATCTATCCAAAATCATATATCTAGTAAGTAATTTTAATTTTAAATTGGCATAACCATAAACTACATATAATCATAGAAATTACATTCTTAAATAACAAGCTATGAAAATTGCTCTATTTATTTTCACTGAATGGTATTGGAGAGAGATATGATTGCAAGATGATAGAGGGTGGGGAACATAACATAATCAACGTCATTTATAAATGTGCTTTTTCATGTACTACCTAAAGGTCAAGAATGACATCTGGGCAATCTATAGCCTACATGACAGTCAGTTTTTCAGGACAGAGGCTGAGCTAACAAAGTTATATTTACAATGTAACACACATCATTCTTCTGAAGAATCAGAGATATGCCAGGATTAAAATGGATTTTCAAGATCTTTCATTCTAATCTCTCAGGTTTGAATCTCTGTAGCACATGACTTGTCATTTAGTCTCTATTTGAATACTTCTAGGATAAGATGCTCATTATCATGTAAGATCATTTTAGTAGGTCTATGAGACGTTCTATCTTTACACAGAGTGAAAATCTGTCCTAGAATTTTCACTCAATGGACTTTTTTTGGCACAGTGAATTGAACTCAGGGGTGTTTTACCTCTAATCTACACTCCCCAACCCTATTTTTTTATTTTGAAACAGGGTTTTGCTAAGTTGCTGATTCTGACCTTGAACCTGCAATCTTCTTGTCTCAGCCTCCTGAGTACTGTGATTACAAGCATTTGCCACCACATTCAGCTCTGAAGGACTTGATTTAAGTGCTTCAGGACACATATATTCACTCTCTAATTGTTTATCTTATATGACATTTTCTACTGTATACTGTTTTAAATACTGTGCATACTGACACATTTAATCTGCATAAAAACCTTAGAAAGTAGACACAATTATTATCCCAAATTATTAAAAGGAAAGAATTGAAGCAAAAAGAATTTTCTTGCCTGAGGTCACACAGATAGTTTGCCTAGAGCCGACTCCAATGTCTATGCCCTTAACCATCATATTATAGTGGCTTGCCACCCCTTTCTTTTACAGCATCAACAATGCTACTTCTTCTCAACTTTACATAGCATGCTTTTGAGTTTTATCATTCTATTGGTTTTCTGTCTTTTGAAACATTTGCTTGACTATAGCCCTTTTTGTTCAGCACTAATTACTGTATGTATGCTATGATAGAGTCAAGGTAGAAAGAGACTGTCATCTTCATGCTGAATATCTTGTGTTAATTTCTTCCAAACTATTCAGTAACCTGCCATGAGTTCCACAAGCCTGACTTTCTCTATATACTGCATGAACTAGGTTCCCCTGACCTATGGTTTCAAGTCAGGAATATGGAAGCCACTGGAGATAGAATGAAGGAGGGGGAAAAGGTAGGAAGTAGGATATTTGTAAACTTGGTACTCATTCCTTCAGGGTCACATGTTATATACAGTTGTATTTCTCTATGAAAGACCACAGTCCCTATCAGTATATCCTCCCTCTAAGCTACCCTATTGGAGCTCAAGAAACTGTTCTTTCCTCTTGCTTCTTCAGGTTCCATTCAGTGTTCCACCATCTTTTGTTAGTATCCCATATTACTCCTCATATCTCTGTAAATTATGGTTTATTTAAACTCTCATCAAACGTGTCTTAAGAGTATGTCAGCTCTTTCCTGCCAGGTACCTGGTTGGTTCAGCCTCCTTCCTCAACCTCCTTCTAAATGCCATGCTTTCTTTAATTCAACTTATGATTGGATTAGCTTGCCAAGTATTTTGTACAGGAGACTAATTCAAACATCACATAAGAAGTTGAACCACATACTTGTAGGGGTCTCTCTAACTTTGAAATGCAATAATACTGTGATTTAGAATTTATTTTTTGTCCTTACTTAATAGAAAACTCATTAATTCCCCAACTCCAGTGTACACTGAAACTAAAATAAGTAAGCAGAAATCAATAATGCATGATACAGATGAGCCCTGTTATTGTATGATTTTGGACATACAAAGGCCAAATTAATCCCTTGGAGACTTAAAAATCCCATACAATAAAAACCTAATACAATCCCTGTAAGAGAAATAGCCATCCCTCAACAGAAACATTTAAAAATGTAAACACCAACTACACAAATAAATCAACATCTAAAAAGACAAATGGGGAAAGTTTTACTCTGAAAATCATTTCTGGGCAGTCTGTATTTGTAGTTACAAGTTCAGAAACACTAGAATCTAATGATCTGTTACCAAAATGAAGTGTGGGGCTAATATTGATTTAGCTTTAGTTACTTAGAAACAATATTGATCCTTAAGAAATACATTTCAACATTTTGCATTCAGGGCATAAAGTAGTTCCAGCCAATTGATTAATAGACACTGTATATAATTTTTTGTTTTTAATGAGATCTTTTTCTCCTACATGAGATACTAGTATTCCAATGAAAGATTAAAAATGGATTTTATAGCTGAAATTTTAACATAAATGAGTTCCCATTCCAGCTTGTAAAAAGAAAAAAGCATGGCAGATTCATTTTTAGAAAATGAGTGACTTGTGAAAAATGAATAAGACAGCTTGCACTCCTGGAGAAATAGCTACCTTTCTGCTCCCCTGACAATCTCACCATTTTTTTCATGCACATTTTGAAATTCACAGATGTAGTGTGAGATTCAAAGTGTGCCTCCCAAAAACCTCCTCAAGTGTACATCATGAAGCAGTGAAAGAATCCTGATAATTTACAAGATTTTGCATCATAAAAGTCTCAAATAGGGTTCAGGCTCCTCTTCCTTCCAGTTAAAGTACTGTGGTTCCTTTCTAATGGTAATAACTAACAAAAAGAACCTGGTCATTTCTCTATCAACTGAGACTTGGGAATGAACATATTTGCTCAAACATTCAAATAAATCAGAGATCCAGATAAAAGCACCAAAAATGAAACAACCGTGTTTTGTGATGGAAATATCTGCATTGTGACCTTGCTCATCATTGAGTGTTGGTGTGACTTGGTACAGGTTTACTTAAGTTCTCAGCACTTAGTCTATAAAAATAGAGATAAAAATTCTATTTCCCATGAATGCTGTGAGGATTCAATGAGATAGTGTATCTGAAAGAGCCCAGCAAAATAATCACTGTGTAGAATTTTTCTCAATAAATTAGTTTCATTTCATAAAATATTTGATTTTAAGTAATGCAATCTAGTTAGAGCAATTAACCAAGCATTCTTTAAGTGAACAGAGAAAATTATAAGGCAATATAGAATCAAATGTTACATTGAATAATGTCAGGTCTCAAAATATATATTTTGATGAGAAATAGCCACTTTGTAGATGGTTAAGGGAGTGTTTATTACCTAAGCTATCAGTTCTCCATACCCTTTGTACCTGTGATCAGGGACAGACAATTGGTATTTCCATCTGATTTAATAAAACACATAAGTAAATGTGTAATATGATATACCTTTAAAACAAGTACCAAGGATGCCTAGATATGCTGCTCTTGAATTACCTGTGCCAATGTTCTCCTCTAATGGTAGAGGTAATAAGTTGTTGTTTGTCTCTGCACTTGGCCCAGTAGGCTCAGCCTGCTAATAAGGAATTTTCAGGGGCCATCCAATGTGCTTAAGTGTTTGTTAGCATCCTGTCAATTTAAAAAATGACTTATAGTTTCCAAAATGCTTTGACATGCATTTAAATTTCCTACTAAGCATTGTAAGCAGGACCAATGTATTTGGTTGTTATTAGATTATTTGAATATTCAGAGAGATAGATAAAACAAGCCACATATAGATTTGATTCTGACACACACTATACATCTTCAGCTATACATAATAGATAGCACACTCATTGAACAAAAGTCTTAACAGCCTGATTCCAGGCAAAAAAGAATGTCCGTGTAGTAGGAGACACAGGAAGCCACAGACACATTCCCTGGTCCTACAATTTCTAAAAGTGATACCAATTGTAAATTTCAAGCCAGGAAAAATAATGACAATGAACTTACTTATGCACAAGCAAACAAGCAAGTAAAGAATTAAGCTTTGGGGACTTAAGAGGAGGGTTAGCTTGGGAGAAATGCAAGCAGCTTCCCCTCCATAAGGCACTATCTACACTAAAGTACCATATCTATGTCAGTCTTCCTACTCTTCCTCTTGTAGTTTTTCTTGCTGAAATAAAACATTCAGATTGAATTTTTTCTGTATTTCCTTTCCTTTCAAATATCCACATTTTATTCATATACCTATCAATTCCCAAGGATTAGAGATTGGGCTATGTTTCCTTTGGAAACAGACTCAGCTCTTAACAGTACCTGAAAAAAAGTAAAGTACATCTTTATTCTTGCTTATAGCAACTATACAAATGGCGCTCTAGTTTCCTGCTGCCCCAGCTCCCCAGACGTGCTACCAGACCCTCATGGAAAACCCTTACCTTTCCTTCTTTACAACATCACTTGTGTGCCTATTTGTGAATAACTTATTTGTGCTAATGCCAAAGGAGAGTCAATGTGATATATATCCTGTGACCATTGGTATTTTTCACAGGAGTTTATTTCTGGTAGGCACTATGCTTTTCAGCACAAGAAAGGGATCTTGAATGATGGAGACTTTAGCTATTCACGGAAGGCCATAGGAGAAAGATTTTTGATCATATGTTGACTAAATTCTAAACTCTTTTCCACTTGTCCCCTCTGGCTTGACATTTCTACATGTTCCCTTGACTTTTAAGCCTTTGCTTTACCCTACTGTCTTTGGTGTAGTCCAGTTTTTTAGTACCTACTATTCCCTGATACTTGCTAGAGCATTGGCCCCTCAGAATCCACATTCCAACCTCAGCATCCAGTCAAGTCTGCCTGCCCCACCCACTTCAAAGTTGGAATCATAAACAAAAAGACACAAGAAGTAGTCCCCTTTTCAAGTATAACATAGTTTAAGGGCGGAAACATACACTCTCAATGTGATAAGTTCTTTTTTACCTAGCAATCTAAAATAGCTTTTTCTAGAGAGGGGCATTTACTGGATATTTAATCTTAAAGGGAAATTTGCCAGTCAGGGAAGAGGAGGCCATTCAAGAAAGTGGGGAATGATTATGAAAATGATTAGTGAGTTCAGAAGAAAAAGCACAACATTTAATGATGTTGGTAGGTGCCTGACACATAAAAGGTATGTAAATTTTATTATTGTTTGTAGTAAAAACATACATATATATGGCATAAAATCACCATTTTAGCCGTATTAAGTCTAAAGTATGATGAAATTAAGTACATTGTCATTGTTGTGCAACAGCACCATAAAAAATGTTTTGAAGGAATGAATTTATATACATGGTTTTAGTTACCTGTAGTCAAACGAAGTCTGAAAGTATTAAATGGAAAGTCCCCAAAAGAAACAATTCATAACTTTTAAATTGAGCACTGTTCTGAAATATTGTGCCATCCCACTCCATTCTACCTAGGATTTGAATCGTTCCTTTGTCCAGCATATCTACATTGTATACACTATATGACCATTAGTCACTTAGTAGCCATCATGGTATCAGATCAACTGCCATGGTATATAGGTACTTGTGTTCACTTTTGTAACGTTTTGTGGTAGCCTAACGCCACATCACAATCACTTCATCATATCATGCTGGCATTGTACCATTTCACAAAATCACAAGAAAAAGGATGAGTATAGTACAATAAGATATTTTAAGAAAGAGACCATGTTCACACAACTCATATTAGTATATTGTTGCAATTGTTCTAGTTCACTCTGATTGTTAATCTGTGATGTAAATTTTTCTTATTTATTTTTTATTGGTTCATTGTAATCATACATCTTTGTTAGAAACAAGCTGGTAAAGGTATATATGCACACATCATTCATTTAACTCTTCCCTGATTCCCGCCCCACTCCCTCGCCCTCCTTCCTTCTCAAGTTCAGTATACTGATTGGCTTTGATATGTTTTGAAAGTACATCATGGGCATTAGGATGCTCCCCCCCCTACATCACATTCAGTTAAGTCAACTTCTTTGCTCATCCAAGGTCTCTCCTTCTTTGTCTTGAGTCCCTCTTATGTCCCACTTTCTCCCTAGATTCTGCATATTAGAGAGAGCATATGATTTTTTACTTTTTGTGACTGACTAATCTCACTTAACATGTTTTCCAGTTCCATCCATTTCCCTGCAAATGACATTATTTTGATCTTCTTTATGGCTGAGTAAAATTCCATTGTGAATATGACCCATAGTTTTATAATCCATTCATCTGTTGATGGGCATCTTGGCTGGTTCCATAGTTTGGCAATTGTGAACTGTGCGGCTACAAATATATATACACATGCATCGGTCTGATAGTTTGGTTTCCATTCTTTTAGGAAGATACCCAGAAGGGGTATTGCTGGATTATATGGTAGGTTCATTCCCATTCATCTGAGGATCCTCCATACTGGTTTCCAAAGTGGTTGCACTAATTTGCAGTCCCACCAACAATGCAATAGGATTCCCACTTCTCCACACCCTTGCCAGCATTTGTTGTTGTTTGTTTTAGATGATTGCCATTCTGATTTGGGTTAGGTGAAATCTCAAGATGATTTGCATCTCTCTGATTGCTAATGATGTTGAACATTTCCTCATACATTTATTGGCCATTTGTATTTCTTCTTTTGTGAGGTGTCTATTTAGATAATTTGCATATTTTTGATTGGGTTATTTGTTTTCATAATTGTGAATTTCTTGAGTTCTCTGTATATCCTAGATATTAGTCCTCTATCAGAAGAGTACCTGGCAAAAATTTTCTCCCACTCTGTGCGCTCTCTGTTGAGATTCTTGATAGTTTCCTTTGCTGCACAGAAACTCTTCAGTTTAATAAATCCCATGTATTGATCATTCTTTGAGATGCTTGTGCCTTTGGGGTCTTGTTGAGAAAGTTTTTACCTGTGCCTATGTGTTAAAGTGTTGGGCTTATGCCCTCATCAAGTCTCTGGCCTGACTTCCAGGTCTTTGATTCATCTTGTATTGACTCTTGTACAGGGTGAGAACATGGGGTTTATTTCCATTTTCCTGCATATGCTTATCCAGTTTTGCCAATACCAATTGTTGAAGATGCTATCTTTTTTCCAGTGTATGTTTTTGGCCCCTTTGTCAAAAATCAGTGGACTGTATGTGGGTTTGTTTCTGAGTCTTCTATTCTGCTCCATTGGTCTATGTGTCTGTTTTTGTGCCAATACCATGCTTATTTTATCACTGTGGCTTTGTAGTATAGTTGAAGTCAGGGACTGTGATGCCTCCTGCATGGTTCTTGTTGCTAAGAAGTACTTTGGCTATTCTGGGTTTTGTTGTTCCAAATTTATTTAAGGACTGATTTTTCTATATCTGTGAGGAGTGACCTTGGTAATTTCATGGGTATTGCATTGAAATTGTAGATCACTTTTGAGAGCATGGCCATTTTGATATTTATTCTACCTATTCAAGGCAATGTAAGATCTTTCCATCTTCTAAGCTGTTCATCTATTTCTGTTTTCAAGTTTTTATAGTTTTCCTTATACAGGTTTATTCCTAACTGTTTTGTTTTTCAGGGTGAGAGTGTGAGTGGAATTGTCTTATGGATTTCTTTTTCAGTGGATTTATGGTTGGTATACAGGAAAACTTCCAATTTTTTTTTTTTTTTTTTTGCGGCACTGGGGATTGAACTCAGGATCATTCTATCTCTGAGCTACATCCCCTGCCCTATTTTTTATTCTTTATTTTGAAACAGGGTCTCACTAAGTTGTGGAATGACTCACTAGGTAGCTGAGGCTGACTGCAAACCCAGATCCTCTGGTCTCCGCCTCCCAAATGCTAAGATTGCAAGCATGCGCCACTACGCCTGGCTAAGCTTCTGATTTTTTTAAGATTGATTTTGTATCCAGACTCTTTGATGGATTTATTGATCAGTCGTATAATTTTTTGTCTGATATTGCTGTGTCTTCTTAGTATCATGTTATCTGCAAAAAGGGATAGTTTTAGTTTTTTTAAGATTGATTTTGTATCCAGACTCTTTGATGGATTTGTTGATCAGTTCTATAAGTATTTGGCTGATATTGCTGTGTCTTCTTAGTATCATGTTATCTGCAAAAAGGGATAGTTTTAGTTCTTCTTTCCCTATTTTAACCTATTTGATTTCCTTCTCTTGCCTTATTGTTCTAGCTAGAGTCTCAAGTACTATGTTGAACAGAAGTGGTAATAATGGATATTCTTGTCTTGTTCCTGTTTTTACTGAGAACTCTGGCAGATTTCCCCATTTATTATGATGTTGGCTATGGGCCTATTGTACAGTGCCTTTATGATGTTGAAGTATGTTCCTTCCATTCCAGTTCTCTGCCGTGTTTTTAGCATGAATGAGTGTTGAATCTTATCAAATACTTTTTCAGCATCAATTGAAATAATCATGTGATTTTTGTCTTTGATTCCTTTTATGTGGTGAATTACATGGATTGTTTTTCATATGTTGAATGAGCCTTACATCCCTGGGAAGAACCCAATTTGGTCATGTTGTATAATTTTCTTGATGTGGTTTTGAATGTGCATTGCTATTATTTTGTTTATCAGTTTTGCATCTACGTTCATCAGCGATATAGGCTGTTGTTTTCTTTTCTTGAGATGTCTTTATTTGGCTTTGGTATTAATGTGATGTTGGCTTCATAGAATGTGTTTAGGAGAGTCACATTTCTTTCTATTTCACAGAATAGTTTGAGGAGTATTGGGGTTAGCTCTTCTATAAAGTTTTATAAAATCCACTTGGAAAAGCATCTGACCCTGGGCTTTTATTTGATGGTAAACTCTTTATTGCTGCTTCTATCTCTTTGATTGGTATTGGTTGGTTTAGGGTTTCTATATCTTCTTGACTCAATTTAAGAAGGTTATAAGTGTCTAGAAATTTGTCAGCTTCTTCTAGGTTTTCCATTTTGTTGCAGTATCATTTTTCAAAGTAGTTTCTGATGATGGTCTGTATTTACACACTGTCAATGGTAATATCACCTTTTTCATCTCTTATTTTGGTAATTTGGGTTGATTCTCTCTTTTTTGGTTAGGGTGGCTAATGTTTTATCTATCTTGTTCATTTTTTCAAGAAACCAGGTTTTAATTTTGTTGATTTTCTCTATTTTTTTATTCTCTACTTCATTAATTTCTCCTCTGGTTTTCAAAATGTCCTGTCTTTTACTGGCTTTGGGATTAGACTGTTCTTGTTTTTCACGGGCTTTGAGCTATGTTATTGGATTATTAATTTGGTGATTTTCTGTTCTTCTTATGTTGGCACTCAGTGCTATTAATTTTCCTCTTAGTACTGCCTTGAATGTGTTCCAGTGTTATTGATATATTGTGTCTCTGTTTTTGTTATTTTCCAGGACTTTTCTAATTTCTCCCCTTACTTCTATTACCTATTCCTCATTCAGCAGTGTGGTGTTCAGTCTCCATGTGTTTACATGGTTACTCTCGGTCTTTTTAGAGTTGATTTCTAGTTTCATTCCATTGTGGTCTGAAAAGACACAGGGGATTATGTTACATTTTTTAAATTTGCCAGTGCTCTGTTTATGGCCCAGAATGTGGTCTATTTTGGAGAAGGTTCCATGGGCAGCTGAGAAAAATGCAAATTCAGCTGTAGTTGGGTGAAATATTCTGTATGTGTCTAATAGGTCCATTAGGTTTATGGTATTCTTTAGGTCTGAGGCATCTTTATTCACCTTTTGTCTGGAAGATCAGTCTAGTGATGTGAGGAGAGTATTGAAGTCTCCCAGTATTATTGTATTGGTATCTATGTGTGACTTTATATCATATGGAGTTTTTTTTTACGAAAATGGCTGCACCTATGTTTGGGGCATAGATTTTGATAATTGTTATTTCCTCTTGCTTGGATTGTTCTTTTTACTAGTAGAAAATGACCTTCTTTGTCTCTTCTGATAAGCTTAGGTTTGAAGTCTAATTTATCTGATATCATGGTTGCTACTCCTGCTTGTCTTTGAGTTCCATTGGCATGGATTACCTTACTCGAGCCCTTCATCTTTAGTTTCTGGGAATCTTTGCTTGTAAGGTGGGTTTCCTGCAGGCAACATATAGATAGATTATGGGTTTTAATCCATTTTGCCACCTTGTGTTTTTTTGTTGGGGAGTGGAGGCCATTTGTATTCAGTGTGATTATTGAGAGCTGGTTTTTAATTCCTAATACTTTGAGTTTTGACTTCTGTTTGAGGTAGTGTTTGTTCTTCTTTGCTTAGTTGTTTGCTTCCTGAAAAGTATTGTTTCTCTGTTTCTGATGTTTACTTGTTAGTTATTTTTGTAGTTAATCTCTGAGTATATTCTCTAATGCTAGTTTGGAAAACATAGTCTTTTAGTTTCTATTTGTCATGGAGACTTTTTATTTCCCCACTAATTTTGAGAGATAGCTTTGCTGGGTAGGAGAATCTTGGCTGCAACTTATTTTCTTGCAGAGTTTGGAATATGTTGCTCCAGCCCCTCTGGGCTTTCATGACTTCGTTTGGGTGGATTGGAATGATTCTAATTAGTTTGCCTCTAAATGTCACTTGGCCTTTTACTTTTGTTGCCTTTAAGATTCTCTCCTTGACCTCTACATTAGTCAATTGGATTATTATGTGGCATGGAGAGCCTCATAGTAGTTCTTGCCTAGAGGGGGTTCTATATTTTTCCTGTACCTGTGTGTCAACTTCTCTTTCTATGTTTGGGAAATTCACTGATATTACTTCTTTAAAATTATGGTTTATTCCATTAGTTTCAAATTCTCATCCCTCTTCTATGCCTATTATCCTTACATTTGTTCTTTTAAAATTGGCCCAAATCTCATCAATGTCCAATTCATACTGTTGAATTTTTTTTTCTAAATTTTGTACTATGTATTCATTTTTAGAATGGTCATCTTCTCAGAGTGGTATTCTATTTTCTATGTGTTCTAGTCTACTGTTCGTAGTTTGTATTGATGCCTTCACTTCAGTTATTGCATCTTTCACTTCCTTCAAGGCTTCTCCTTGATCTCTGTTTAGGGTGTCAGATTTTTTGTTTATTTGTTTGACTTCCTTCCAGCGGTCTCTGCATTCTTTCTGGAAATCTTGTATTATTTCTACTATTAAAGATATGAATTGTTCTTCTGGTAATCTCTGCCATTCTGTGTTGGTGAGTTCTGTTATTGTGGGCTTGTGGTGGCTCATTGTTTCTTTGCTATTTTTCCTTCCTATGGCTTCCCTGTTCTTAAATTTATGTCATTGCTGCTCTTGGAAGCTTTCTCTCAATTTATAGTTTTGGGTTTTTTTTTATTTTTTACTTTTATTTTCTCTCTGGGAATAGTATCTTGTACTGAGTTGCAATTACTCTAGGGCTTCTTCTGCCCACTGTAATGGTGCCATTGGTGGATTTCAGTGTTGACTTCTAGGGTCTATTTGTTGCTTCTGTTATGGGGATTCATCTCAAAGATGTATGTAGGACAGTTTGTGGCCTCTGCGTTTTTAGGCCTCGATATGGGATGTGTTGAGCTATTCCTTCCACTAGCAGAGGTGAATTTATCCTTAGCGTTTGGCAGTCCTTTCTGGTGGTTCACCGCTCTGGTCCAATCTCTTCAGTAAGGATTTAGAGGTGTCCGCTTGTATATACAAGGACAGGTTGTGTTTACTGGTGAACGTTGGTGAGGGGGGAAAAGCCACAGTGATGAATGCAAGAATAGCGTAAAGTAGAAGGTATGGTCCAGTGGAGTAAGAGTTTGAGTGTGTTGAGGTGATATATCGTAAAGATTCGAGATAGTGGATATGTTGGCGGATTATGGTAGTCAAAGTATTTAGGTGTAGTGGTATGAAATGGTCTCGATATGAGACAGGGAGAAAAGGAATAAGGAAAGAGAAAAAAAGTGTTGAGGAGAAGAATATAGATAGGATAGAGGGAGGGAAGTTTGTAAAAGGGATTAGGAAGAGAGTCAACACTTGAGCAAAAGATAAAGCAACCAATCATGCAAACAAACAAACATAAATAAAACAAATCATTACAAAACAAAAACAGAGTTAAAAATAGTAAAAAGAAACAAAACAAAAACCCTGCAAGTATGTAGGTACAGAGCCGAGTTGGCCTCTGCAGTCCTTTTGGATCTGTGTGGATATTTTCAGCTTTTAAATGTCTGTTCACTATATTAGATTTTTGAGCATGTTTCAGCCATTTTTATTTGCCTCTCCCACTGTAATATTGTGTCTCTGATCTCTTCTCAGGGCTTTTCCCTGTGCTGCTCTTGTCTATGTAGGCGGGGGGAGTCACTGGGTCTGGACCCAGAGTAAACTGGAGGCTCCATGTTTTCCACAGGCTGGCTCTCTCTCTCTCTCTCTCTCTCTCTCTCTCTCTCTCTCTCTCTACCTTTGCTGGTGGTGGGAGTGCAGTCTAAATGCTAGGCGTTTTCCAGGGGGCCTGTAAGATCTCTATGCCCTGTGTGTTCTGGGTCTCTCCCACACTTCTGCTCCTTTCCAAATGCTAGAAGGGCAGGTGACTGAGTCTAGTCTTTGCACAAGGACTCCTGCAAAAAAAGTGTTAACTTACAGTTCAGTGCTACTCTGGATTTGTAGGCAGAGGTGAGCTGGAGTGTTCCTGCCACAGGCTTAAGCTAGTTATCTCAGGTGTTTCGGTCACTGTTGATCATGAGGGGATATGCTGCCTGATTAGTGTGTGGAGTTCTGGAACCATTTACTTCTGGTCACCATGTAGGCAGGAAGTCGTTAGATGTCTTGATGATAGTAGACAATGCTCTGGGCAGCTAGCTCAATGGCAGCTGGCTCAGTTGCAGCTGCTGCTCTAATGCTTGCGCTGTTGCCGGGCACATGGGTTTCTTCACTCTCCCTGGTCCGCTTTCTGTGTTCTGTTCAGCTACACTTCAATTTTTGTTACTTTGTTCACTTTTTTGCTGCTTTTTTTCTTCTATCAAAAAGCTGCTTTTATACCACTTTTGATTCAAGCTCTACAGCATCTGAGAAGAGATGTTTCACTCAGTAGTCATTTTGGCCTGTGTTACTTTACTTTATAAATAAATTTTATCATAAAAATGTAAGTATAGGGAAAAAAAGTATATTTCGAGTGCAGTATTAATCTGCACTTTCAGACATCCAGTGGAAGTCTTGGAATGAACCCCTGTGGTTAAGAAAGGACTACTGTAATGAGATAGTAAATGACATTTATAAGTCATGCTAAGGAGTATGGACTACATCCTGTATGCAACTGGAAAATACTTGAAAGTTATGAGCATAAAAGAGTTGAAAAAGGAATCAAGTAGAAAAATACAACAATGATTCTCAACTCTAAGTACACATTAGAGCTTTAAAAATATCATAACTATGCCTGGGTATGACCCCATATCTAGTTAATCAGATCCTCTGGAAAATAGGCCTTGTACAAATGTGTACTAAAATCTTTCTAGATGGCCAGGTACAGTGGTGTATTCCTATAATTTGAATACTTGGGAGGCTGAGACAAGAGGATCACAGGTTTGAGGCCAGCCTCAACAACTTAGTGAGGCCTTTAGCAAGTTAGAGAGACCCTGTTTCAAAACAAAAAATAAAAGGGGCTGGGGATGTAGCTCAGAGGAAGAGTACCTCTGGGTTTATTCAATAGTACCTTCCCCCACAAAAAAAAAAAAACTTTTCAGGTGATTCCATTGTGCAAACTAAGTCTGAGAACCACTGCACTAAAAAACATCAGCATCTTCAGATAACTTGCTAAATCTGAATTCTCAGACCAATCCTCATACCTACTAAATGAGAAATGCTGGAAGTAGGACTGACTCAGCAGTCTGTACTATAACAAGATCTCCAGGTGATTCTGGCATATGCTAACTAATGTGTGAAAATCATTGATTTACAAGATTTGTAGGTTTTGTAAATTGACTTGAAGGAGCAGAGAGTAAGGGACAGGGAGATGGCCAAGATGATGATGCCCATGTTTAATGTCTTTTAGTTCATCTGGCAAATGGAGAGATCTTAATCCAGGATATGAAACAAGAGAGAGTAGTTCTTATGAAGATCTTAATCAAGACACTCTTGGAAAGAAAAGAGAGCCTTATCTAGAATTGATTTACTTAAAGCCATACAACATATGGGACTGAAAGTCATGATTACACTAAAATACCTAACCACACAAATTAGAAGAAGGAAGATTTATTTGTTCACAGTTCTGAGGGATTTCAGAGTTTCAGTCCATGTCAGACTGGGTCTGTGGAGCTCAGGGTATGGCAACAGTAAGCAGGGAAAGGGAGAGATCAAGGCTTGGCTCTCATATCATGGAGACCAGAAGTAAGAAAGAGAGCAAGAAAAGGAGGACTATATAAGATTCCCATGGCCATACCCCCAGGGACTCCTCATCAGCAACCAAGCCCAACCTCCAACATAGCTGCTTACCTTCCATGAGGACTCAGGGGACATTATAAATATAAATCATTACACAAGTGGATGGCTCATCAAAAAAGAGGCAAATAATGTAGCATAGCCAAGGGTAAATAGCCTATTAAAAGGGGTCTAGATTAAATCCAGGAATCCTGCATACATCCTAAGTATTAACCCTTCCTCCCCATATCCTCACAATACCATATACCAAACAACCCCTGCTCTTCTATGGCTTGATTGGAATCCTTTCCGCTAATAGGTCATCTTGGAGAATGGGGAAAGGTGACCTTTCCAAACATACTACCTTTATTGTTATTATTAAATACTAGGAGTGAATACCAGTCTGATTTCCCCAGTCATGTTTAGTGATGGTATATTTACAAGAGCTTTCTCTCTTTAAAGAGCAGTTCAGAATTCTCTGAGGGTTAAATCTTAAATTACTTCACAAGATATTTTACAGCAAGGCTTCAGACAAACTTGATTTTTGAAGTGCACCTCTATGTGTGGATGTTGTGATCAATCAAATTGATGGACGAAGACACTTGCATTAAGTTTGCTAGAGAAAACTTCAATATTCCTTTGGGCTACTAAGTTCCTTTTGTACTTATGATTTGCTTCATAAAATTAGAATATTTATTAATAAAGTCATTTCCTCTTTCCAAGCCTAAAATTGATAGCTTTCATTTTTCTACAAAAGACTAAGAGTTTCCTCTTGAAAAGTAAATGTAATTTACCTGGAAATTAATTAATATGATATCAACAACATCACTTTGACATATCTTGAATATCATTATGGTCTAAGCTTTATACAAATATCTTGGCATTGGTTCTCAAATGTGGCTGCACACTGGATTCATCTGGGAAGTTTTATACATGACTTATGCCTTAGCTCCACACCCATAAATTCCAATGTAATCATTTGGGGTGGGGTTTTGGCATTCAGATCATTAGAAGCTGACCAGATAATTCTACATATAGTTATCGTTGAGAACCAGTATATCTATAAGAGATTTTTCATTGTGCATTATAATTATACATCATAATGAGGTTCAAAGTGACAAAAAACATACATTCACATAGCATTTGTTGTGTGTTTCCCTCCAAGTACAACCTCACTTCTTCTCCCTCCCCATACATAATACTAAAACTGGTATTGATATCTTCATATATAAACATAAGATTATTTTATCTCTTTCCTTCATCAAACATATATAAACATAAGATTATTTTATCTCTTTCCTTCATCAAATCTCTGAGTTTTTAAAACATAATAGAACTATCTGATTAAAATCACAGACTCATGGGTAACAGTAGGGAGCAGTACAAGAGAGTTCATAATAAAATCTGTCTGAAAGCAGGGCCTGGTGGTGCACGCTTGTAATCCCAGTACTTGGGAGGCTGAGACCAGAGGATCCGGGTTCGCGGCCAGCCTCAGCTACTTAGTGAGGCCTTCCACAATTTAGTGAGACCCTATTTCAAAATAAAGAATAAAAATAGGGCTGGGATGTAGCTCAGAGGTAAAATGCCCATAGGTTCAATCCCCAATACCATAAAAAGAAAGAAAGAAAGAAAGAAAGAAAGAAAGAAAGAAAGAAAGAAAGAAAGAAAGAAAGGGAGGGAGGGAGGGAGGGAGGGAGGGAGGGAGGGAGGGAGGAAGGAAGGAAGGAAGGAAGGAAGGAAGGAAGGAAGGAAGGAAGGAAGGAAGGAAGGAAGGAAGGAAGATCTGTTTGAAGAGGAAATGACATCAAAATTCAGGGTCCTGAAAATCACCACTTATGTTCTTAAGTAGGACAGAGAAATGATGGAAAACAGTTTTAGGCAGATTGGTCTAGCACTCCCATTTAAGATGGACCATAAAGGAGTATGAATAGAAGCATAGATACAAGTGGGAAGCTACTGAAGAAGGGTGGGATGGGGAAGGAAGTTAATGATTAACTTATTACTTATACAGTGAAGTTGAATATCCCCGGTACAGTATTCAAGCCTATTCATAGTATGTTCTCAATCAACATTTCTAGTCTTATCTCTCCCTCTAGCTTTTTATGTAGACCATAGTCTAACTCAGTGTTCTCCAAATGGCATGTTAACAGATTGTACATGAAA
Organism: Graphiurus murinus; assembly: GCA_004027655.1. Classification (NCBI taxonomy): domain Eukaryota; kingdom Metazoa; phylum Chordata; class Mammalia; order Rodentia; family Gliridae; genus Graphiurus; species Graphiurus murinus. The sequence goes on along the minus strand of PVLC010016598.1, from coordinate 5,033 downwards.
GAAAGGATCCCATGGTAAAGAGTATTTGGAAATGCTTATTGAAACAAAGTTAAAACAGGCTTCTTTACTGAAAGACTTCCCAGAACCTTTAATGACCCTCTTTTGACAACTAATATTTTGCAATCCATATTTTTCCACTGGACCACATATCTATCATGGTTCTTTCCTCAGCATCACTCTTCATATCTTCTTTGTTTATAAATAAAAAGTTCAGAACAATAACCTTATGTTACATGTTCTAACTGCTTTTCTTTTGTTTAAATAGATATATAAACCTTTAGAAACTATATGAAATACTGAGTGCAACCTGCATTGTCTTAAGATAAGATGTCATTTCTAGTATGCTTAACATCTATTAACATATCATAAAATAAGACTGAAAATCTTCCTTCAAGACTCCCCTCACCATACTTACACCACTCATTACTTGTTTTTGAAAAGACAAATAAGTAATTGCATACAAAACAAAATAGCATAGCACTACTGGAACACATTATACTTCAAAATCAGGATTTATAGAGCTTAGCTTAAGGAGCTTGAAACTGCAGAACAGTTAAAGGGATTCTTCTATTTGAAGCACTGAATATTTTATTAAAACTTGTGTTCTATCAGCACTTACATTCCAAAGGACGATCTTTAGGAAATACTAGTTTTCTTTGGAAGGTTATTTCTACTTGAGTTTGTACTCTGATTCTCACCTCACAGGCAATTTTATTTTATACATATTGAGGTAGAAATCACCAAACTAAACCACATAATAGGCACCTCTACTGGCAGCCACTACAGGAAGATAAGTGGAGTGAGCATTCTTAGGGGCAAAATTTGGTTTCACTCTGTTGCAGAGTGGCACACAAGGACAAGGGATGACATTTTGAATACATGGCTTTTTTTTTTAATTTTTATTGTAGTAATTCGTGCAATATAGCATACATCTTTGTTAAGTACAAATTGTTAACAACGTATTTGCACACAATTCTCATTTGACCACTTCCCCGATTCCCTCCCCATTCCCTCCCCCTCCCTCCCCCTAAGGTTCACTTCAGTGAGTGACCTTGATATGATTGTGTAGAGCACATGATGTACCTACACAATCATACATGGCTTTTTTTAATGAGGAGATCATACAAGAAGATTTTTTGGAGACTTTCCTGGATTTCTTTTATTGGGTCCCTTCAGAGTTTTCATGTCTATTAAAAGACAAGGTACTTTTTTCCTTTGGTACTGAAAGTTAAAACCAGAGGTATTTTACCTCAGAGCTATACCCCCAGCACTATATTATTTTTTTTTATTTTGAAACAGGGTCTTGCTAAGTTGCTGAGGTTGACCTTGAACCTGAAATCCTCCTGTATCAGCCTCTTGAGTACTGGAATTACAGGCATGTGCCACCATTCCCAGCTCATGATGAATTTTTGAGTTCCCAATAAGTGCCAAGCAGTAGGCATAGGATCCAGAAGACATACATTTCAAGCTTGGTTCTGCCTCTACTTAGCTCTATGAATAAAGATAGACCCCATTTCCATATGAGACCTCAGTTTGTTTAGCTTTCAAAGCAATTATTATTCTTGATCTGTTTCTCATATGAGGTTGATATAGGCAATAAGGGAAACAATGAATATGAAAACCCATTGAAAAATACACTATAAACTTACATGCACCAAGTTCAGTTTTTTCCAACTTGGGTCACAGGTTGCAAAGAGAAGAAACACAATGAAAGGAGATTTATTTTAGAAACGGAGGTTTATTTTGTAAATACGGAACAGTCCCATAAAATCCAATTGCAAGAAGTACACTTCATAGAATGTTGAAAGTCATAAGGCAGCTACTCTCTCTCCTTCTCTGTCTATGGGCCATGCAGTCTTTCATCTCCATTTTTCTACAAATATCAGCCTTATTTTCTTACTAACTAACTTCTGCATGTCATGACCCAAGAGTCTAACTGGCTCAGTCATTGTAATCACAACTTAATAGCTAATGGAGAATTTCATGTCCATCTAATATTATCAGCTACAACAAGAAAAGCATGATAATGTGAGAATGGGAGGGGGATTGTTCTTTTTTAGCATGTATAAGTCAAGTAAGTACTCTAAGAATATAATGGTGATGGTGATGAAAATGACTCTTTAGTGCAGAAATGTGATGAGTATAAGATGACATAATTTATCACCTCATTGATCTTATTAAAAGTAGAATTTCTCTTCCCAAAAGCTCATATGAGATTATCTACTTGTAACAGGCAGAAGAATACCTCTGCATCATAAGGAAATGTCAGGCATGGTTCCTCATATATAACTAGTGTTAAAGGGAAACTTGAACCTTGTTAATGCCTTTCTATTTCTCTATCTTTCATGATTCATAGCAAAAGAAAGAGCCAAATATCCCTTCGTGTCCCCATTTTCCTCTAAAAAAAAACAATAAAAGTAAGAAAGACTATACTTGTCAGATGTCTGTGATAATTAATTGGGAATCTATGCTTTCTAAACTTGATGAGTTAAATGAATAAAATATTTAACTTGGTTTTTGAAATGTTCTCTATTTTTATTTTTATTTTTATATACTTTTATTGGTGCATTGTAATCTCACATCATAATGTAGTACAGAGTGATAGGGACATACATGCACACAACAGATGGTGAGCTTCTTCCCCTGCCCCAGCTCCTTCCTTCTCCCTCCTCTTCCCCATACATGATATTGAGATTGGCATTGGTATTTTCACATATGTACATAATGTCCATGGAAGTATGCATGGGTAGGTATAGATGAATTTGGGAAAGGAAAGATCTCTTAGAAATGGGTCAGTATCTCCTTTTGAGCTTTAATAAGTACATAAAATTTCCTCCTTTCCAACCATAATGATTACCACTTTCATCTCCTTGGTCAAAATCTGCATTGTGGTGTAAGTACAGTTAAGATCCCAGTTAATCTTCCCAGTAGAGGTTTGTGAAGGCCCTATTAAGAACATGGACTAGAGAGGTGTTCTTCACAAATTTAAATTCAGTCACTTTCTTTGATGGTCAGTATTTGTGGATAGAAAGGTATAAAGCATGACCCCAGCTTGAAAACAATGTGCAATGGACCCAAAATGTGACCTTGGTATCACTAATTACCCTTGCACAAGCCACAGCATGGCCACCCAGCAGCTCTGCAGTTCATAGTGAGAGCAGAAATTTCTTACTTAACTGATCCTGGTTTCTCTGCTATCAGAGAGTATCTACTGACTGCACAAACAAAAATTCAATAGATAAGTTATTGCACCAATACTGACAACAGGCAAAAAATATGACCCTGGCTGCAAGGTGGCATTTGACTCATATTTTTATTTACTTTGTATCTCTTCAGTGAATCCAAGTGTCTGAGTTTTAAAACATCTTCCACGTTAAAAGATTATTTGGGAGGCTGAGACCTAGTGAGGCACTCCGCAACTTAGTGAGACTCGGTTTCAAAATAAAGAATAAAAAATAGGGCTGGGGCTATAGCTCGGAGGTAGAATGCCCCTGAGTTCAATCCCCAGTACCGCAAAAAATAAATAAATAAATATATATATATATATATATATATATATATATATGGGGGTCTAAGGGAAAACATCTTTATAATCTATTCTGATTTTCTTCTTACTATATCACTTTCCAGGACACCCATGAAGCATAAATGTCTCCAGAGAGAACATCAAGACTGCAAGACACAAAATATAGTTCTTTTTTGAAGATTTCGCCACTTACTTACCAATCTCCTTCTCTTCTTTCAAGCCACAGCTGCTTTCATATCATAGAGTTGAGTTTTCATGTTATTGTGAAATGCATTGATTTCTAACATGTAGAACACACAGTTCTACATTCAGCAGATATATATGTAATATAGTTTGCCATACAGTATAGATATACATAGAGACTAGAATTTTTCCAGAAAAAATAATTCCATAGATATCAAGTTATACAAATACCTCCAACATAGAAGAGAAGCAGCCCAAGACTCTGGGAAAAAGAAATCCATACTCAGACAAAGATTCTAAACCACTGTACATATTTTGTGGGATACAGTGGGGCAACAATGATATGCTAATTTTTTAAGTACTAGAGATTGAACTCAGGGATACTTTATCACTGAGCCACATCCCAGCCCTATTTTATTTTAATGTATTTTTAAAATGTTTGAAACAATCTCCCTAAGTTTTCCTTTCTGGCCTCAAACTTGTCATTCTCCTGCTTCAACCTCCCAAATAGCAAGAATTACAGGCCTGCACCACCACAAACAGCTTACATGTTATTTTAAAGGCAAAATCTCCTTAGTCAACTCAAAATGACCATTGCTACCTGCATGTGTGCATACCTGCAACAAATGCTTTAATTTCAAGCACAACATAGGATAGTAATTTTCAACCATTAATATGTTTCAGAAATACTTAATTTTATTTATTTATCTATTTTTTTTGTGGTACTGGGGATGGAATCTGGGGGCATTCTATCTCCCAGCTACAGCCCCAGCCCTATTTTTTTATTCTTTATTTGGAAACAGGGTCTCACTAAGTTGGGGAGGGCCTTACTAAGCAGCTGAGGCTGTCCACGAACCCAGATCCTCCAGTCTCAGCCTCCCAAATGCTGGTATTACAAGCATGCGCCACCACGCCCAGCTACACTTAATTTTCTTAAATGCAGATTCCAAGATACCATGCTTTCACTTTCTAATTTGAAGATCTGTGATAAGCTCTACTGATGCACATATTTTTCAAGTCTTCTGAACAGTTCAGATGCCCCCATTAAGATATCACTTCCAAAATCCCACTGTTTTATTTTATTTTATTATTTTTTTATTATTATTATTATTTTGCAGTACTGGGTGTCGGGGGCCTAGTTCCGCGGGCTAGACCTCGCCTCTAGATGGCGCCTGGCAGAGTGCCAGAAGCAGCTGCAGGTGAATAACATCCTAGGGCTGTGCCACGCCAGAGCGCATGCACCAGCACGCCCGACTCGTGGCCGGGCCAGGTGAGAGCTGTATGAGACACCTTGTGGCTTAGACCCGGTGCAGCTATAAAAGCC
>PVLC010016597.1:13864-35256 GCA_004027655.1 Graphiurus murinus | reverse complement strand
GCCAATGTCATAAATGTTCCTTCTTCTCTCCCTCTCCCTCTCCCTCTCCCTCTCCCTCTTCCTTTCCCTCTCCTCCTTTTGCTTAGTTGTGCATGAACCAAGCAACAGTACAGAGGCAAATCTTGGGTTAGAAGGAACAAAAGGAGCCAGATTCTGAAGAGAGATCTTCATCTGGTCCTCAAAATTTGAAAAATCTAGTCATTCATTTCCCAAACTTACCTGAGTTTGTAAAACATTTCTCATGACATAATACTTTTCTCCAGTTTCTAGGCCCTTCTGTCCTGGGACCTGGGGAACCCAGCACAGGGAAGCCTTGCTTTTGCTTCAGGGTCTGAGGGTCTGGGTATATTCAGTTATTATGTCATTTGGTCATTTTTTGTTTCATTAATAGAATTTCTTAACAAGAAGTTCTAGATTTACATAAATCTGAGCAGAGAATATCCATATGTTCCCTCAAGGCCTATAGAGTTTCCCTATTTTAAACATCTTCATTGGTGTGGCACATTTATTATAATTTATTAGCCAATATTGATATGTTATTATTAAGTAAAGTAAGTAGCTAATATTATATTTCACTCCTTATATGTTCTATGCACTTTGAAAAATGTGCAGTAACATGTACCCACAGGTATAGTATCACAGGTATAGTATAGTATCATGTTATATCCTTGCATAGCATTCCTTTATCCAGAATGTTCTATCTTTGTATCCTCATATGTTATTGGATAGTATATGGCCCTTTCAGACAGGTTTCTTTCACTTAGTAGTATTTTAAGTTTCTATGCCTTTTCATAGCTTGATAACTCATATATTCTTATCAAATAATATCCACTATCACGTACCAAATGACATTTTGACTGCTTCCAAGTTTGAACAATTATGAATAAAGATGCTATAATCATCTATGTGCTGACTTTTGTGTGGACATAAGTTTTAAATCATATGTTTAAATCAATGAGAAGTCATTGAGCATCATTGCTGGATCACATGGTAAGAGTATGTTTAGTTGTGTAAAAAACGACAAAACTGTCTTCAAAGTGCCTGTACCATTTTGCATTTCCACCAGCAATGAATGAGAGTTCCTGTTGCTCCACATCCTTGCCAGCATGTGCTGTTGTTGGTGTTTTGGATTTAATGTCCAGTTCCCTGTGATACATGATGCAGGCATCCCTTTATATACATATGTACCATCATTGTTTATCTTTTATTATCATTGCTCACATTACTACCCTCTTTAATCAGACCTCAAAACTCCCAATGTCTAGAAAGCTAGCAAATGAAGCTGCCTTAGACAAAGGTGGTTACCCCAAGAAAGGATGTTGGTGGAAATGGAGGAATATCTAAAAGGGGCATGATACTTTTTTGTTCCTTTTGCTTACATCTTTTTTTCTTTTTTAGTGCCACATCAATCCTACTAGGTAGATATTTTTATACTCATTTTACAAATAAGTAATCCAAAATTCAAATTAAGTATCTTACCAAGTAGTTTGTAACTACTATAGTTGGGTTTCAGATTGTTTGTTTCTTTGTTTTTATACTAGTAATAGAACGTGGAGACATTCTACCTCTGCGCTATACCCACAGCCTTTTTTATTTTTTATTTTGAAACAGAGTCTCAGTAAGTTGCTGAGGGTCTAGATAAGTTACCGAGGCTAGCCTCAACCTCCCAAGTACTGGGATTATAGGCATGTGCCACCATGCCTGACTGGGTTCCAGATTCTTGTTAGTCATTTTTTACTACATCCACTTTCCACTTTAGCATGTACTTTTCCAGAAGCAGGAGGCCCAGGAAAGGAACACCCTACCTGTCCTTGCTTCCCTCAACTCCAACTTCTTTCAGGATGACCAAGGAGAGAGGGCACAGGAGGAGAGGCAGATGTCTCATGCATGGCCTGAAGTATAGGGCACACAGCACCCAACACATGCTGTGCTGGAATGGGAACATGAATGGCAAGCCATCTTGTAGGCAGAGCTTGTACAAGCTGTAAGCAATCTTGTCACTTCTGTTTCAAGTAGCCTGAAAAGTTCTGTGCTGAGGTGAGAGAGTAAACCAAGAGAGAGCTTTGCACTGTCCTAGCTTCTGCTCCCAGGAAGAACTGCTGCTCAGAGCAGCTGTCTCCGTGGTCCCACCTTTGAAGCACAGGGCATAGGCACGTGCCCTCTGCTCCTACCCATAATCAGCCCTGAGGTCACTGGTGCAAACATGTCCCTCGCTCCTAGAAGCATCAGTGACTGCTTCTTCCTGACCAGGTCTAGAGAGCACAGAAATTCTTGTGGGGGCTTCTGAGATCAGGAGGCTGACCTGCTGGGCAAGCCACGGAGCAGACCACACCTAGCGATGCTGACTTCACAGGAACTGGCCCCCGCGGAGTCCCACTGGCTTCCAGACCTGGCATTATTCTATTGTTTGTTTGAATGTGACAGTAATGTGTTTACCTAATTCAAAGATGTCGGAGTTCTCATATCAGAGGTCAGAATTTCTTGATGTCTCAGGGATATGTCCACTAGTGGAAACCCCAGTTTGATGGTAAAGGTGAAAGAGGTACTGAGACCCATGTTCCAGGGACTCCACCCATGCATCCTGGGGGCCTGGCTGTGGCCTTGTAGCCTTCCTGTGCCTTGGTTTCCCCTCCTGTATAAAACAAGAAAGGAGCACTACCGGCTTCTTCTGCCTACCCTCCCACCAGAGCAGAATGTGTCCTACAGCTTGCACTTCTCAGAGGTGACAAATAATATCAGTGGAAACGGCTTCCTCTAGGTGAGCAATTTCTGTTTACATATGTGATGCCCACCCCCTGCGGAACTGCTGGCTGCCCGGTGGCCTGGCTGGGTTATTAGGATAATGTCACCAGTGATGGCTTCTGTTCTCTGCCAAGGGAACAGATTTTGCTGCCTGCCCGGAGGACAAATCCTTTAGCAGAGGTAAGCCCTGGCATGGGTTCTCTGAAAATAAATAAATAAAAATCCTGGCCCTAACTCAGTGCCTGGGCAATTAAAGCAAAAACAACCTCAGTGCAGGCTTTGGAGTGAGGGGCCAATGTGAAGCCACAGTGTTCTCCTTTATGTCTGCCCCAGAAGGAATCGTGTTTTAGAATCATGTTCTAGAAAGAGTTGAAGTCAAGGAGGAATTTGTGATAAAATGTCCCCGGTGCACGTGAGCCATAGTATGGACTAGGCATCTAAGCACAAAATGGGTTGCTGGTAGGGGTGCAGTGGAAACCAGATCCAAACAGGACAGCAAGGTCCCCTTTCACATGCTCACTCCACTTATTTTCAAGGTGGCCAGAGCTGTAATTTCCCCTCTTGGAACCGTGCAATGTCTCAAGCTGCCAGAGGTCTAAACACCCAGTTGAGAATTCTTCACCAGCTCCTATCCCCTACAGACAGACAGCAATTTGCAGCAAGGACTGGGGCGATACACAGCAGGAACTACTGGCTGCTCCTCCAAGACACAGCCTCTGCGGGCCTCTGAAGTCCTTGATCAGATAGGAGCCCCCTTGCCGGGCACAGTTGGATGCCTTTATGTCCCCTCAGGTTCATTTGGCATCTCTCTTTACCAGCCCACCCTCAAACTCTGCCACTCAGGTGCATCATATTCATTCTCATCCTTTCTCTCCTCTCTCCTCTCTCCTCTCTCCTCTCCTCTCTCCTCTCTTCTCTCTCTTCTCTCCTCTCTCTCTCTTCTTAGAAGAAGACAGATGAAGCTTTACGAAAACAAGAGCCCGGCCAAAGAAAGTGGGTTTATAAATGATTTATACTACTCAGGAATGAACTAACTCGACTTTATTAGAAATATACCAAGTTTCCTTAGCAAAGAACTCAGCCTGGGGAAGAGGAGCAGGAACACTGGAGGCTAAAATGAGGGTATAAAGCCCTGCTCTAGGGTGTGTGCATGTTTGTTACATTTCCAAAAGAAGAACGCAAGTGCATGGACAGAATGAGCTGCTTACCTTCCACCTGACAAGCTGTACTTCTTACCTTGACTCTGTGGCCCGCCTGGCTGCACCCTCGCCCACAGTGTGGCATGTATAATACATAAAAAGAGTTGGTGACCAGCATTGGGGGCAAAGAAAAATCACTGCCCTCTGCTCCCTTGGCCTAGATCCAGAGCATGTTTTACAGGCCCTGCACATGTTTTCAGTTTACATCTACCTCAGAAGGCTTCAGGCAAGTAACTCACTGTGCACACAGGTCTGGGAACACTAGTTTCAAATGTCCCTGCCTTGGTTCCGGGTCAGAACTCTGAGGCTTCAGTTGGGCTTCTTTCCTCTCCCTACAAATTCTCGCACCTAATAGTAAGCCAGTGGTATTTCTGCCATGTGGATGGAGCCTCACAAAAAATGAGTCAGGTCACCGGATAGGTAAGTGTAGCATTGGGTTTTCATCTCCTACATATTGAGTGGGATCATTTTCACTGGCTTACACCAACACTTCAGGAGCAAATAAATAAGTAAATAGAATTAAATAATATTTGGGGAGGTCTGAAGTCTAGAATATATTTTAAAGAGCTCCATAAAGCTATGCATGATAGGTATTGGAGCCAGGTATATACCTGTAATCCCAGTACTTGAGAGACTGAGACAGGAGGATTGCAGGTTTGGGGCCAGTCTCAGCAATTTAGTGAGGCCCTGTTTCAAAATAAAAAATAAAATAGGGCTGGGGGTATAGCACAGAGGTAGAATGCCCCTAGGTTCAATCCCTAGTACAGAAAAAAGGAAGGGAGGGAAAAACCACCCTGACGATCCCATTATAAAATGAACCAGGAGACTAAACTCGAAATGCAATGATGAATGTTTTACAACTGCTTAGCTCTTGTCATCCATTCCTGTCCCCCAAATTGAGATAGACTTGATGTTCTGCAGAGCATGGAATTCTGGGAACTTTAGAATGAGGCTGGTTTGGATTCTAATTCAGAATTGGATAAATTCTATTCATGTTGCCTTGGATAAAATCCTTGAACTATTCAGCTTCCATTCAGTCATGTAACACGGATAATAATGCCCAAGATCAAGTGATAAGCGGTAAGTCCGTGAGTGCTTCATCATCAATAGCACCATTATCAATTATATGACCCTTTCAAATAAAAGGAAAGAAAGGTCATACTGAGATTTTAAGGAAATGGAACCAAAGATAGAATCTATTCTCTGAGTTTAGACTTTCTCCACCCAGGTCACCCTAATCTCTTGGAAATAAATCTCAGGTTTGGAGGAAAGAGCATCTCATGAAGAGTGTTAATAAAGGGAACTGTGATTTTTAAATTCACATAAATCAGACAAAAAAATACAAAAACAAAAACAAAAAGAGACATGGAAATGCAGAGGATCCCCCTTCGTCAGTACTGCTGCCAAAAACCGCCATTATGTATTCACCCAACTGGAGCTCCTAACACACTGCCACTGAGCATATGGCTACCGTGGGCATTTTCTCATTATCCCAGAGTGTGTCTGCAGTCCCATGTCAGCAAACTCCATCTGTATCTCTGTCAATGGAAGAAATTTCCATCAGGAAATATCAGCAGGCATCAGGGAAAGACCTTTCCAATTTACTGAGATCGAAGGAAGTGACTGCAGGGTTCCCCTCTCCTGCCTCCCTCTTCCCCCAATGCAGGCCAAAAAAGTGTCTCCTTTTCTTTCCCAGAGATTATCCCATCACCCACCCCTGCCTGCTCAGGGGGAGTCTCGGGATGATCCCTGGCACATGGTGCTGCACATGATGTACAAGCCGTATTTGGGTCACCGAGCCCCTTCAATTCCCCGCTTAGCAGGAGCACAGAGAAGAACAGGTGAAAATGGGCTTCCCACTTCTCTTGGATACTGTACTGAGAGAATGCAAAGAGCAGCCACCCATCTGTGATCTCTGTGCTTCCTTGTTACTGCTGTTGTTATTTTAATCTCTTCATTCTGTGAGGCACCTAGCAGGAACAAAACTGCAGGCAGGCTTTGGTATCAAAGACCAATGAATACACACCTTAATTCCTGTACTTGGGAGGCTGAGAAAAGAGGATCACAGGTTCGAGACAAGCCTCAGCAATTTAGCAGGACTCAGCAACCTAGAGAGACTCTGTTTCAAAACAAAAAATAGGAAGGGCTAGGGTGTAATTCAGAGATAGAATCCCCCCCACTCACCTCCTGGGTTCAAACCCCAGTACCAAAAAAAGAAAAAAAAAAAAAAAAAAAACAATGAATGAATGTGCCTGGGAGAGAGGGACCAGGGGGGTGGGGAGAGGGAAGCTTGCAGGAGTGGTCAGATATGGGTGCAAGAACATGGCCCCAGGGCCCCAGGGCTCCCTTTGGACTCCCTTGGGTATCTCTCACAGTCTGGCCATGAATATCTCATTACATATTGAATGGTGACCCTTATGTCCTCATTCCTTACCCCAGTATTATTCCCTATAGGCTTAACAAGCATCATGTCACCATATTAGTTTAAAGTTAACTATTGAATATGTGCTACGTTTAGAAACTAGGCTCAGGGTGGGGAATTGCCCACCTCCCTGCTCCCTTCATTCTCTGCACTCTGAAGGAGGGCAGAGCAATGGCAGAAACTAAATGCATTGTAGATTGACTTTTCTGGGAATAATTTCTCTGTATACACATATGTCCATTTATATGATGTATTTATTTTAAAGTTTATTTACATGCAGATTTATATGAAAGGTCCACTGAAAACCCCAGTGAGCCATATCAACCTTATAGCTCCTCAGCTGCCTGAGAAGAATGCTGTGGGAAACACTCACTATTTAAAAATTCCCATTAACAGCATAGGCCTCAACTGGGTGGTATTTGCAGAGAGTCTCATTGATTAAAGATCCTCCAACCAATTATCTTTGGACTTCATAGAACCTGTAAGTTAGTAAACTCTAATTGCCATTTTCCCTGAATCTGCTACAGCAGAATTCACTCATATTGCTCTGTCCCAAAGCATATCCTTTTCCCCCAATTCCTATATCATTTTGGCAAAGTACCATAGAACTGCTAGCAAAATCCAACATTTATATAGCTAACTATCCATCTACACATCTACATTATCACATGATAAATATAAATACATTTTCATTTTTATTTGTTCAAGTTCTATCCCCCTTTTAAGGTCCTGCCCTTTTAGAAATAATTTCTCCTTCTTCTGAACAATCATAGTACCCACTGTTTATACACCTTGTTATGCTCATCTCTTCCTGTCTTATAATACATTCACTCATATTCATATCTCATTTCTGTTGGTAGACCATTTTATTTCTTGTGGCTAAAATCCACAGCTATTCCTTTTCTCTTTTTCCATAGCACCTAATATTCTTTAACATCTAGAAGGCACCCAATAAGCCAGGCGTGGGGGCACACACTTGTAATCCCAGCATTTGGGAGGCTGAGACGGGAGGATCCAGGTTCTCAGCCAGCCTCAGCTACCTAGTGAGGCTCTCCACAACTTAATGAGACCCTGTTTCAAAATAAAGAATAAAAAATAGGGCTGGGGGTGTAGCTCGGAGGTAGAATGCCCCTGAGTTCAATCCCCAGTACCGCAAAAAAAAAAAAAAAAAGAAGGCACCTAATAAATGTTGATTGACTAAGTGGATGAATAAATTAATTTTAATTATGCCAAATAGATACAAAGTATCATTTATAATGTAGAAAATGCATGTCCTAGTCACAAAGGTGGATGTAAGATGGTGTGATAGAACACCTGGTCTGAGCCTGTGGGGAAAAGCAAATTATTAGGAGCTTGAAGAGAACAAACTGCAAAATTCCAAGCTCTCTTTGCAGCTTGTCCTTCTGAAATTACTTCTTGCCACAATGATATATAAGACTCGTACTGTTCATTGGTATACACAATCCATCTCCAGGAGCCCATAGTCACAGGAAGAAGGGAGAGAAGGGAGAAACTCCTAAGCACACTTCACCATTGGTTTTGATCCCCAGCCAAGGCCATCCACCTGCAGAAATCCCCCAACCATCACATTCCCACTGCTCTGGCCGATAACGAAGATAATTGTTTCATCCACTTTGTCAAAGCTGAAATGAAAAGAGGGCAAAGCAAAAATGATGCCGCCGTAAATCACGGGCCGAGACAGCCAAAGAGGGACAAGATAGCGACTTCATTAAGGGTTATGTATTGTGCCATTAAGTTGGCAGGGGGGTCACCTTTTGTGTCACACCCGGCCTCTGTGATGCATTGCCAGCTCTTCTTTCCAATAAAATTAAACGGAGATGTAAAACTGATTAGGGCCATGTTTGCTTCAGCCCGTGGCAAAGGGACTGGTACAGGGAATAATTGATAGAAGATTGCAACGGATGCATAATGGCAGCAATTTCTCTTCCTGGTCATTTCATTGCTGACCTTGCCCATTAAAATAAGCCCTGCTGCCTTGGAGAAAGACACTTCACCCCCTGCCCCCACCCCCAGCCTCCATGGTGGCCTCCATTCCCTCCTGAACACTACCCTCACCAAGACAACATGGCCAGATATCCTGCAAGCCAGAGTTGGGGGAGCATCCAATTCACACAGACACATATTGTAGACCCTCAATGCCACTGTTAGCATCTGTCTGAACTCCTGGACTCCCCAGCTAAAGGCTGCAGATAATTATATGCTTCACCAGCTTGTAGACCCTGCCAGGCTGAAAATCAGTATTAGCCTCCTTCATCTGAGCCTCAGACACAACACCGGGGCCTTCAAGAAGCTCTGGATTCTCCAGCATTGCTGAGGAATGGAGGCTGCTATAGCAGAAGAGGGACTTCATCTTCACATTAACAGGTGATGTCTTACAATGCCGTGTGAATTCAACAATTTGGACAAACTCCATGCTCTATACTCTACATTGTTCAGTCACCAAACACTTATTAGGGGGCTTGTATGTACCACATTCTGTGCTAAACATTGAGAGTAGATGGTTATGTCCCTAGCTCATGGGGCTCACAGTGGAGCAGCACTTTCCATCAGAACACATCAATAGCTCACATTTGTTGAAGTTTCACTCTGCAGCAAGCACTATCCTATGTGATATACATACATTAGCTCATTTAATCTTCCTAACAGCAACAGAGTGATTATAAGTGTTACCCCCATTTTACAGATGAAAACACAGAGGAAGGCAGAGACTAAGGACCTTGCCCCAGGACACATGGAGAATAAATAGTGGAACCCATCTTTCAGATGTCATAAGCCAAAGCCAGAATTGGAGCCTGAAGAAAACTATTTCATTAAAATTTTTGTTTTCACTTAATTTCCTTTCCACCCTGGTTGCACTGCTGATAGATTTTATCTAGCATTCAAGAAAAAATGGTACATGTTTATCAAATGGAATTCATGTTAGATCTCTACATTTTCTCATAAGATAGGACCAAAAGAAAAATGTCACATATACCTCAGTTAATAAATATTAAATATTACATTGTATAAAATCCTATAGGGATTTCTTTCTCCTTACTTTATGTCTGAAGTTGGTGTTTTTATGGGAAGTATGGAGAAATAGGCAATGTTTAGCTAGCAGCAGTGAGAACCTCAAATCTGGGCAGCAGAGCTTTAGCACAATACCTGTCGCGGCTCTGAGGTTTCCATTGTGATGCTAGCGCCTTGGTTCTCACCCTAGGAGAAGGGGGGCACAGCGTTCCTTGAGGGTCCTCTCCTCATTTTCTTCAGTAATCACCACAGTCGCACTCATACATAGATACGACCTCATCTTCCCAGTGACCTCCGCAGCACTGAAGGCAGACACATAATTCTCAGACTCACTCACCGGAAGCTTGTCGCCTAGCTGTCTGTCTTTCTGTCTGTCCATATGTCTATGTCCCACCACTTACCAGGCTCTGATGGAGTCCAGGGTCTATAATTGCTCTGGATGGGAATATTGCAAATGACAAATAACAGTCCCACTGCCAAAAACGTGACTAGGCCAGAAAATAGGCAGAGGCTCTGTGTAAATGAAGACAGGGACGGTGCACATTTCCCACTTGATGACTCATGCAACATTGAATGAGAAGCCCCAGCCACCCACTCACAAACAACAGATAAAAACCACAACTGAGCAAGAGGACTCCTGCCATCTCACGGCTGCTCCCTGCCCTGGTCCACTCCCTCCAGGCCCGGCCCCAGGCCCCTGTGCTGAGCAGCTCCATTGGGTCTACTTTGTGCACATCACCGTGGTATGAGAAAGCAGCCCTAACTGTAGAAACCAGATTGCCAAGGGATGCCTTGCATCTGAAATTTCCCTGTAGCTCCTGATATTTTTCCTACACAGTAAGAAAAGGCAAGGGAACTCTTGGCATCCACTGTCGTCATAGATGACATTTTGTTGACATGGCACACACACAGCATGTCCACAACCTGATGACATGCAACCCCCACAGCCTTGTTTTGAGGTCAGTGGTGTTGTCCTCCCTTACAGACCAGGAAACCCAGATTTAGAGATGGCTCGGGACCACAGAGCAGGCCTGGAAGTATGGTCTGCCTCCAGTGAATGTCTCTGCTCCATGGGAAAAAAAGGCAAATTTGAATAAAAGTACTTAGTAGACTTAACCTGGCCTGCTCAGGACTACTTCCTACTAAATAGTCAAGGAAGCAGGCAGGAGCCTCTGCTTCCTGCCTTTATGTCCAGCTGCCCCAGGAAGCCAAGCTCTTACTTCCCTCCCCCTGATCACTCGCAGGGCCTCCGTGGCCTCAAAGGCCAAGGCAGCCCAGGAAAATAAAGCCCGCCCGTGGCAGAAGTTGCCAGGGCCCTTGGTCTGCACCTTCTCTTTCAGAAGAAACAACTGGTGGGAGAAGTCCATTATTCAGATCCTCGTTAAAGAAATTGTGTGCCTACCTTGAATCTGGCTCCTTATCTCACCTTTTCCAGAGCACTGATGAGTAAATGATCTCTTCTCCCACACCCCATCCTGCTACCTCAATCCAATTCGTACTATGTGAACCAAAAATGGCCTCATTAAAAAAAGAAGGCTTAGGGAAGGAAATATTTAAAATCGGAGGATTCATCTCAGCAAAACAGATGGAAGCTTCATGGCAAGTAATACTTTAAAGTAAAGCAAACTTTTATTATTCAGTCAGCAAATATAAGCTTTAACTCAGCAATATACCAGGCAGTGGGGCAGGGGGGAGGGGTACAAAGGTGAAGGAGATACTTCTCTGGACCTCTGCACTGTAGCTGGACTCCTTCCAGGAAGCAAGGAACAGCCATTGCACAGAAACTTGCCCTCCATCTTCACTGTGAAAGCTGGAATCAGAAGAATTTAGAAAGGGAAACCAGCATCCACACGAAATCCCTGTCATTAGCATCCCTTGGGTCAATAGAACACTAAATCTCTGCTCAAGGGTACCTTCTCCTACGTGATTATTTAATTTGTTGAAAATGATTAAGGCTCACACGGGTGAAGATTTGGCATTGCATGCTGTCAGCAAGTCATTTCCCTCTCTCTGGCTCTCAGTTTCCCCTCACGCCTTGGCCTAGATTTATGGTTTCAGGATTATGTTCAGAGTTGCATTCAAATGGACCACACTGTCATAAAGAGGCTGCACAGAGGGCTTCACACTCCTCCCGGTGCTAACCAGACAGGGCGGCCTTCCCTGCACCTCTTTATTATACTAGGCGAGCTAAGACATCAGAGTGTTCAGAACTTTCCCCTGGGGAAACAGAAGCCACAGAGGAGGTTATTGACACACTCTCCAGGTCTTTTCTTTTCTGACATGGTTGTTTTCTGGGATTCATGGTGAACATGGGTTGGTGCTCATGTTAACACCTACCAAGATTACACACACACACACACACACACACACACACACACACACACACACACACCGCCTTTTTCCTGGGATAGTCATTGAAGAGAAACATCAGAAACAAGCCTTTCAGTCTGCCAGACCCACATAACTATCCACAGCTCACTCATTCTACATAAACTGATGGAGAAATTCCTATGCGCATAGCAGTGACCAGCTCTGGAGCTGGCTTCTTCTCAAAAATCAGGTTTCATGGAAACTCCCCATAAGCCCTGTGCTGAGCAGCTCTTTGGGTCAAACTGACCTGAGCTCTAGCCCTGGCTCATTATTTGTGCAATCACAGGAGGCTGCTCATTCTTTTGAAGCCTTAGCTTTCTTGTTTCTAAGAAACAGGTAAAATTTCTCAGTATAGTAAGTATGAAACACAAGGTGACTGCTAAAAAATGTTGATGATCATTACTGTTATCGAGTTTAGTGGCTTATGACTTCTCATCTGAGCTATCTCAGTGCTTTATAAATTAGTCTCTTTCACCCCAACACCACCCTTCTCCTTCTTCCTGTACTTGGGTCAAAGGGAATTTTCTGAATCCTTCTTCATACTTGAAGGCCAAATTTGAGCGCTATCTTTCCTGTTAAGGCATTCTTAGTTCTCGGAAACAAATAAAACTTCCACATACCCCCAGTACATGTGTCTGATGTTCAATCCTAACACCCGATACCTTGAATTCATTCATTTATTCAGCAAATATTTATTGAGCAACTACCAGGTGCCAGCCCCTATTTTAGGCCCTGGGGATATGGATATATCAGTGACACAGAGACAACTGCTTATCTGTGTATCATTCTCTAATCTCACAGCCCCTACTGTGAGAGAGCAGGAGCCCTACCACAGTGGGCCCAAGGGGCTCAACTAAGTGCTTCACTGGAAATTCTCCAAGAATGGTAACTGTGGATCTGATGGCTGTGTGTGGTCACCAGAGCTACAAGAGTGCACCTACAAGAGCCTTCTTCAGTGTGTGGCTTAGGAATCGCAGAAGGCTGGCAAATCCTGGCTCCCACAATCCACCTCGCACATCACGCCAGCCCCGGGCTCCATGCCCTCTCTCTATTACCTGTGTCTGCCACTGGGAACACAACGCAAGAAGGGAAAAGCAGAGAAGAGAGAAGACCGGGTTGTACGGCAGAAGTTAATAAAATTGTTCAACTTGGAAATCTGCTAAACTGCTGGGGGCTTGTGGAAACCCAAAGCAAGAATCAAAGATGCATACACCTGGGGCCTTGCGGCCATCCCAACTACTGGGATCAGACCAACTACTGGGGCAGACCCTGGGAGAGACTGGGGCTCCAGACATTTCCAGGGAGATATTAGCAAGGATCTGTGTTTCTGCTCAAGCCCTTTCTCACCTCCTAGCATTTGGAAAAGATGTCATAGGAGCCAGCCTGGGCCACAGGGGAATAGCAGCAAAAGTGGGGGACAGAGAAGTAGCTCCTTGACAGGTGACCAGCCCTCTCTCCCCAGAGGATTCCCTCCTCTCTGCATCCTTCTGCCATTTACAGCAGAGTCAGCAACAAAAGACACTGTAGTTAAAGGGCTACAGTCTCAAATCACATCATCGCCGGCCACAGCATTGTTTCAGGCTGCATTTCTAGTGTCCTTCTTTAGTTGAATAACCACAGATAGTAAATTGGGGAGAGCACCAAAGGGAGGAGGGAATGCATAAAATATTGGCCTGGGGGTCCTGAAGCAAAGCAAACCCAAGACACATCCCTCCCCAAAGCAGCTCATTCTCTTCCATAGAGGATGCCTAGAAAGGCATTCAAGAGTTTTATTATTGTTGTTTTCTTTTTGTTTGTACTGAGAATTGAACCCAAGGGCATTCTACCTTTGAGCTAACCCACAGCACTATTTTACTTTTTATCTTGAAATAGGGTTTCGCTAAGTGACTGAGGGTCTCACTAATTTGCCAAGCCTGGCCTCAAACCGGTGATCTTCCTGTCTCATCCTCCTAAGTACTGGGATTACAGGCATGCACCAACAATCCAGTCATCAGGAGTCTCTCTGATTGAGAACAGTAATGAGCATAAAGAGCTCTGAGCTCTGTAAGCATTGTTTCAATGAGATTCTTCCCAAACTCTTCAATTTAAGGATTATGTCTGTACTTTTCTCTTAGCATAGTGCCCAACACAGGCAAACACTTCATACAGACTTACTAAATGAGTGAATGAATGAATGAATGAATGAATGAATGAAATCAGGAAAAGATAGGACAGTTAACAAAAAGGAAAAAAAGCATTAGGGCTAAATAGGAAGAGGAGAAAGGGAGGGAAGAAGGGGTAGGAGGGGCTAGAACCACTGAGTGGCTAAGTCAAAGAATGGGCATGTTATAGTCACTCATTCATTTACAAAACACAAGGAACTGGCACAGAGAGATGGAAGACTCTGGGGGGGGGGTGTCAGGACCCATACGCAGAGGGACACAGGTGCGCAAATTAGTGTGAGCAAAAACACTAGTCACAAAGACAGCACAGATAAAGTGCTGACAATTGAACTCTAAGAAGGAATAGCTCATGGAAGAACTGGGTATCAATAGAAAATTCACCCAGATTGTGAAGGCACCTTTATTTTGAACTAGAGCAATGGGTGCAGAGGCTCAGGAGAGCCCAGTACTCAAAAGGCCTGCAGGAAGCCTGCTCCTCTCAGACAGCTGTGGGACAGCTGGAACCCCTGGCTCCAGATCCCCCGCTCCCCACCCTTCCCTTCACTGATGTGGGGGTTTTCTTAATGTCTTGATATAGGTGAGTTCTTGTATAGGCTTTCCAACATAAGCATGCTTTTCTGTTCCTTCCCTCTGACCTTGGCATTTTCTTTCTCCATTCTTGGCTCAGTGCTGTCCTGTGGCCAGGTTCGCCTCTCATTTGTCAATGTTATTATTGAATTTTCAAATGCCAGTAGTACACATAAATCAATGGCTTTCTTCTCCCTACTGGCATATACCTGCCACATGTGGTCATTCATTTTTTTAATAAGTCCTCCTCTCCTTTCACCCATTTATAAAAATGCATCTTGTCCCTCCACCGTCCATCACTCGGGAGCCGGGCTATTTGTTGCCCCTCAGTGCTTATTCATCAACGTTTTCAAAAGCAAAATCACTCTTCGCCTCCTGCTCTTATTGTGCCATCAATCTTGACCAGGGGATCAATAAACTTCGCTTTTGCAATTTCTCCCTCCCACCCCCCCCAAGCTGACTCTCTCCAAAGTGCAGTCTTTTTATTTACATTTTTAACTGATCATCAGCAGAGGGGGGACGGTGGTGTCAGGGAAGCAAGGCTTTCATTTGCTCCCGAGGTGGCCATAACCGTCCATGCACTGGTCATTTACCACGGTAACACAGTGAATTGATACCCAGCTCTTCCCTGACCGGGGTCCACTCGCGTAAATCATAACCTGGGGAAACAAAAGCTGGCTTAAATGATGTGTCCTGCAAGCAGGCTTGCACAGAGAGGGGCAGGGCAGCTCGCCCACCCCAAGTCTCATTGAACGAGAGGTACCCTGGTCTCCAGGAATTTCTTTGTATTGTTTTATATGTGTTCAGGGAAAATTAAAATAGAAGGGTCTGAAAGTGTAGAGAAAAAGAAAGAAGGCTGACTTGAAAGCAGGCAGACATATGAGGCCAGGCTGGCATGTGGGCCTGGAGTTGGCGGCCCATCAAATCTCCCAGAGACTTGTAGACACATCAAGCTCCCGGGGCCCCGTGTCTGCTGGGAAAGCAGGCAGAGAGGTGGAGTGAGCCTGAATGCAGAGCTCCCAGGAGGCACGAGAGCTGCCTATGAAGTTACACAGAATTGTTGTTTTTTTAAACCTCAACCTAAGAGCAGTTCCTTAAGCCTGAACTAAAACACAGGTAAGAGCATATGAAGTTGAAAACTCAGTATTCTGTGAAGATTAAAGCATGTTGGCATACTGTCCATCTTGGTTTGGTTTTTCCATTCCTGTTTAAACTGCTGAACTACTTCAGATCTCCCAGGCAGCAGGGCTGGACTTAGTCACAGAGGAGGCAAGAAAATCGCTGAGATCTGTGAAGTATTAATGTGCCCTTCCTCCCTCTAGTCCTATTCTCCGCTTCATGAAGAACCACATGGCTAAGGAAAGTTGAGGGGGGAAAGATTTACATTTTTGCACACTTCTTCTGCTTCCAGAGCTTTCTATAACCTGTCATATGGATCTTAACAATAGAAGGCCTGATAAGTTTTGTGTCCATGTTTCAGGGATGGGAAAATTGTCGCACAGAGATTAAACTATTTGCCCACACTGTAAAATTTCAACCCTTGGACTCAAGGGTAGAAACCAAGGTCCAGTGACAGGTCCAATGACAACAAAGTTCAGGGCATAGGACGTAAAGTAACCCCAGGGATCTACCACGTGAGGCCCAGCCAGGCAGGAGGAAGAGCCATGCACTGCATGGTGGGCATCCATTCCCATTCCTTTCCCTACCTGAGCCTCAGTTTCCACAACTTTAAGACTATGGCGTCAACTCTAGGATGCGAAGATCGCTGCTGGATATGCAGTTGCCATCGTCTATTCAGTGTTTCCACTGGTATTTTCAGTGAAGGCCAGTATCCTGGAATATATAGCACTGACCACTGGAAATGAGGCCCCATCAATCCCCAGCTCTGTGGGGGCCTGAGGGGGCCCAGACCAAAGACTGTTTGCAGTGGGCACCTGACAAATATGTGCTAACTTCTCTCTTTTATCTCCTCAGCTATAATACGGAGTAATAGAATTTAATTAAGACACTGATTTGGGGCATTGGATTTTTGGATTTCACAGAGAAGTAAAATTTAAAAATAAAAACATGAAATAAATAAAATCTTCCAAACCTAACATTGCATTGCCAACTCTTTCTTTTGCCAAATAAGAGCATTAAAATAATGATGTTTGTCAGACGTGATGATGCACACCTGTAATCCCAATATTTGGGAAGCTGAAACAGGAAGATCATGGGTTCAAGGCCAACTTCAGCAACTTAGCAAGATCTTGTTTCAAAATTAAAAAAAAAAAAAAGCTAAAGTGGGGAGTGTAGATCAGAGGTAGAATGTCCATGGGTTCAATCCCTAGTACCACAATAAAATAAAATAATAATGATCCATTTTCATTAGACTCCACAGTTATAAAGGTGATAATTACAAGAAACAGGCACTGGTCCACAGACTACTGTTTGAAACTACTGGAACAGCCTACCCACCTCCCAAGCAAAAACAGGTATATTGGGGACAGAGAGAGAGAGAGAGAGAGAGAGAGAGAGAGAGAGAGAGAGAGAGAGAAAGAAAGAAGAGGAAGAGGGAAACCAAGTCTCAGAGGTGCAGAAATATATAATGTAGCTCAGTAACTGAACATATGTGCATCGTCCTGTGGGTCTTTTTTCTTGTTAAGTATATAAATCTCTGACTGTTCAATGAAACTATATAATCCTTAAATACTGGGATTATGTCCTACCTGGGCTTTTTTCATCACTAAGTAAAAATCATCTTATCATCTGGTGGTGACTTTTTGAGATTTGAGGGTGAGCCCACTTACGGGGCTAAACGGAGCCAGTGGTAAAAGAGAGCTGAGGTGGAAGTGACACGCGGGGGGTCGTGTCAGCGGAATTTATGAGGTTACAGGTAGTCAGCTCTAGAGTGCTGGCCTCAGCCCCTGGGAAGCATGTACATCCCCCTGGAGCCACAGTTGCAGGAAGTTAGACACATCTGTGGCGGACCCAAGAAACCTAGAGAAAGTAGAGATTCAGAGCATGGAACTCTAGAAACACCACTGGCCTGTTCCTGACCTTGTGAGAATGACGCAACAATAAACAAGACCCTCAGTCGATTAAGGCAGGCTCCAAAATGGCTGACCTTAGCGAACAGGGCAGAAGACGCTGGCGCGTCAGTGAGGAGCTCTGCTAAGTGAATCCCAGCAAAGACACCAGAAAACACACTGTGCTAGCCAAGCTGTCAATCAGGGCTGCTTCAGTCCTGGGCACCAGGCTTATGTAACTTCAACTGTTTTGCTAATCGGCCAGAAATAAACAATGAGTGACTGGTCAGTTTTAAAAGCCAACTCCCCTGCAAGGGGAAGAGAGAGGAAGCCAAGGGGCTGAGGGAGGAAGCGCCTGCCAAGATAATAAATACAAACCCAAATCTCCAACATTTTGTGGTTTGACACTTAATTGATTAACTAATTTGAGGCAACAAGATTTAGTGTTCCTGCAGATTAGTGTGGAAGGGGTAATTATAGCAGCTACAGCTCCCATCCCCAAAGATCGTGGCAGCTGCAGCTCCACACAGGCCAAACCCGCATTAAAGCCCACATATTACAGCCGATGGAGACAAAAGGGGTTTTGGAACACGTCCCTTTTCAGCTCTGCGTGCTGGGATTGCTCTGGAAAGGTCATTTGGTGCCTTATCAGCATAGACAAAATCCCCTGCCTGTAATGTATGTGTTTATTCTCAAATTAAATATATTAATGTATTATTTGTTCTTAAAATGTCATGGAATAGATAGTGAGCTTAGCCCTCCTGGCAGACCTTTGAAGCTTAAAGAGTAATGTAATAATAGTACATTAATCCATAGGCTGTTCAGTCATCTCCCTGTGGAGGCCCCAGCCTCCAGTACGTGCTCCAAAATGCTGGCTTTGCTACATATGATTGGAGGAATCCATTTCTTTAATCGTGGGAGACTTGGTAGAGGGATCCTGCTGAAGCTGTGGAAAGGCATGGGTCCTCTCTTGTTTAGGTGGAAATTTCCTACTATGGACCTGAAATCAGGCAGTGTCCTACATGGCCCAGAGTTAAATATAATTTCCGGGAAATTGAGAGTATGCCTGAAAGAAACTCCCTTGCCAGTCCCCTTTGGCCCAGTTTTCATAGGAAGTGTGACTGGACGTGTTGTGTGATACTAGTTGAGCAGTCCAGGATCATCCCAGGAGGGAATAAATGCAATGTAGTCTACGCCAGTCCATGCTGTGCTTGGGGGGGCTTGGGTTGAAGGTACTGCCACCCCCCTCCCCTCATGCCAGAGGCATAGGTGAGAAGGAAGGTGAAGGAGGAAACTTCTAAACCCAGCCACCCTTGCATCTGCTCCAGCAAAGAACAACAATGTCTGCTTGGGTGTTATTGAAGGAATTTTACTTCTATCCTAGGTCCACTCCTCTGCTCAGGAATGGCTTTTGTGGTCCCAGCACTATTCGGGACCTTGAACTGGATTCTAGTTGCATACCCAGTTCTGCCTAGTCCTAGCTTGATATCTTCATTTCTGTGTCTATTTCCAGTTCTGACCTTGGACTCCTTGTTCATGTTCCATGAGTGCTCCAGGTTGGAACACTCCTTCACTTCTCTGGTTTAACTGTTGGCCTTCTCCATAGCAAGTCACTGAGTGTCTTAGTTGGGGTCCCCTGAAACTAAGTCTGAGAGGTGCATGATAATCAGGAGGCAGTTTCTGGAAATACACCTGTAAGAAATTCAGGAAAACAGGCATGAACAGGAGAAGCTAGGCCAAAATTATGTCCTAAACCAGTCCTGAAACTCTGGGTCCTGGATCATCCTTGAGAGCTGTCACAAACCAAAGCAAGGGAGCCAATCCTTCTTCTTCCTGCATGTGTTGATCATTGGTCACTCCCTGGAGAAGATACAACCTCTGGCAAAGCAGCTCCCTGGGCAGGACAATTCTGAAACTATCTGAGAGCTGTCAGCAGCCAGTGTTCCCAGCAGCTAGAGGACAGACACATTAGTCCTAAAAGAAGAGCTCAGTCTGAGAGAAGCATCCCAGTACTCACCACATGTAGTAATCCCCTTGGGTCTCTCTTGACAATACTTTTTCCTGAGAAATTAACCTACATCCTGTTCCCACCAGCAGTTCCGGCCCTCTGCTGCCCTCTGGTGGCTATTTATACAACTACCCCAGTCGGGAAGGTTCTTTTGACTGCCATGTTCCAGGCATTGGTCCGTATTCACTGCCATGCAAAGTTTTTCTTACCACATAGCCAGGAAATGTTGCATCCTGCTCAAATATAATCTTTGTAGAAAGTTTTGCAAATTGATTATTTAAATGAACCCACAAGTGAATGTATAAAGATATATGCCTCCCCCGTATATAATATACTACTTCACAATACATCACTTTTTTTGTCTATTACATAACTAGTACCAACAAATATTAGGAGCAAGGAGAAAATTTCCACAGAAAAAAATTAGATGTGTATCACAAAATCAAGCTTTCAATGTGATTATCCAATGTGTTCAGTATAGATATTAGAAAAAGAAAGTTAAAAGTAAAACAAAATTTAAAACAATACAAAAAGAAGCTGAAAAACTCTGTGTGTGTGTGTGTGTGTGTGTGTGTGTGTGTGTGTGTGTGTGTGTGTGACAGTTATGGGAACTCAGAAAGTAGAAGAAGCCGTTTAGAGTCAGGACAAATAGTTTTAAGTGATCCCCAAAACATCACAGCATTATCATTCAGTAAAACAACTATCATATAATGATTTTGAGACAATATGGGAAACTTCGCATATGTTCAGCGCAGGACAGTTTGTATATGCAGACATGAAAGTGAGTAATTTGCTTTGAAATCATATTCATGGAGAATGTTTGGTTTTGCTTCTTAAATCTATGTATAGAAGAGAAAAACTGCAGTTGTCATAAAAATCTACAAGTGTAGAATATGTCATTTCCCAAAGATAGGATAGGAGTGTGTGTATGTGTGTGTGTGTGTGTGTGTGTGTGTGTGTGTGTGTGTAACATAAAAAGAAGAAAGGAAGAAGGGGAAAAAGGAAGGGGGAGGAGGGAGGAAGGAAGGAAGGAGATAGAGACACTCCCAAGAGTACTACTTTCACAAAAGAGATGAAGAAATATCTATGACTAGAACTTAAATGTACATTAGTGGAGAAGAGTGTGAAAGAGTAAATGCTGATATTACATCTGCTTCAGAGTCCACTCTATTACCATCAGGATTCGTCCTAGAATTCCCAATATGAGTGGTCATGTGGGTAGGGTATTCACAGGAAATGACATTATTTGTCCAAAGACAAGAAGCCATTTTTGTTGCTTTGACAGATATCAAGGAGTTGGGCTCCTCAGGATGGGCTTCCTGTCCTCTCAATCTCAATCTCAATCTCAAATTCCTTTTTTTTTTTTTTTGTTACTAGATATTGAATCCAAGGATGTTCTACTTCTGAGTCAAACCTTCATCCCTTTGTATTTTTTTTATTTTGAAACAGGATCTCACTAAGTTGCTAAGGGTATCACTAAGTTGCTGAGGCTGGCCTTGCACCTGCAATCCTCCCCTCTCATCCTCCCAAATCCTGGGATTACAGGTAAGCACCACCATGCCCAGCTTCAGTTTCCTTTTACAGCAATTGGCAAAATAATGTGGGTAAATGTCAAGTATTTTGAGACCAACTATGATGAAATCCCGACGTTAATAGATTATTTTCTTTCTGATGCAGCCAACATGGAGAACACGAGAAACAGAAGAGCTTTCATCTCCGTGATAGTAAGCAAACTTCGTCTCAAAAGGGTCTGGAGGACATTTGCCCAAGTCTCCCCACTTCACTCCACATCACAGTGGTGGAGACTTCAAGGAATTGACCTGAGCTCCAGCAGAAGTGGGCCAACTGGAAGGTAGGGCTTATTAGGAGAAGGGGGAGGAGGAG
>PVLC010016597.1:0-13764 GCA_004027655.1 Graphiurus murinus | reverse complement strand
CGGGCTTGAGAAAGAGCTGTCCGAACAGCCAAGATGACAGGCCCATGGCTGCCAGTGAGTGAGTCTACGTTGATGGCAAAGGGGGAAAGGGTCCTTTCCAGTATAACCCTTGCTCGGGGAACCATAAAGGTCACAGAGAAAACAGCCTGAGATCCTTCCCTTCTGTTTCTGTAATGGTATTAGCAACGACTCTTTCTTACTCAATCGCACTCCCAAAGGATTTTCAATAAACTTTTTATGTGCCATAACTGTTACATTAAATAAAGCTGAAAGTATTGAGTAAACCGACTGTAAATCACGTTAGATGCCTTGGAATTACATTAAGTGTGAGAATTATGGATCTTTTGCTGCTTGCAGAAACAGAGAAACGACAGAGCCAGGGATTTTTATGCTGCCAGCCTTTTGAAGATTTTTTAAATTATTTCTTTATGCTCCACGACAGCCATCTCTTGTAAATGACTTGTTCAGGGGCAAACTAGGGGAAGAGAGGAGAAGCCAGAGGAGTTGGGTGGGAGGGGAAAGGAAAGGATGCTTTGCAGTGAGGAACAAAGTCAAGCCCTGGGTTTTCTCCCCCTTTCAGACTTAGTCACTACAGATTTGAACTTTTCTCTTTATTAATTTTTTAAATTTTATATATTTTTAATAAGTGATGAGGGACATGGTCTAGAGTGTTGCCGGGTGTGTGTACATGTCCACAAACATGTTCTCCTGGATTTCCAAACCCTTTTCCATTTAAGTCTCACCAGCTGTTATTTTTGTGACATTAAATCCCTGCTTTTATGGCATTCATGTTCAACAGTCTTCCAGAGGCCTTCACAGGGTCAGGTCTGTGTTTAAAACAGAATTGTCAGACTGCTGAAAGTGGAGGAAGTTTGGAGAGAACATTGATAAAAACGGAAATCTTTCAGACTGACACTCCCCAGCACCTCTTTTGATGTCAAAGCAGGTTTGATTTTGTTTGGGGGAAAAAAAACTTTTAAAAAGCTGCTTTCCAACTGGACCAAGTGTTTTCTCTCATTGACCACTTTCAGCAACAAAATTACAATCAGGGACTGGTGACATCAAGGACTGCTGCCATAAGAATCAAAATGATGTCGGGAACTTGGAGTCAGCTTCCTTTCAGGAAGAGCAGAGGCTGAAAGATGTCATGGTGCTTCCAGGCCAGGAATGGGTGGGGTTCCTGAATAATTCATAGAAATTTGTAGAAAGGTTAGAGGAGAGGTAGTGCAGAGAAGTCTGAAGTTATTTAACCAAACCTAACAGTGGGAAGTGCTAGAAGCCAGGGGACTCGGAGACATAGAGCTAATCTATGCCCACTCTTATCTTGCTGTTGCTATAACCAAAGACCCTATTATATTTTGTAATCTGTTATTTAAGAATTTAAAAAAACCAAAGAATGAAAAGCTCTGAACCAGCCAGTCAATTTATATGTAATTACAGGGACCAGGATGTTAGGATGTTTCTATTATGGTCTGAGCTTGGAGTGTCCCCCAAAAGGCTCATGTGTTGAAAGCACGTCTCCAATGCAGCAACATTCAGAGGGTGGATCAGGGCTCTAAGCAGTGGATACATTAGTGGACACATCCACTGAAGGTTTAATAATTTGAACAGATTTACTACGTGATAATTTAGGCAGGTGTGTGTGGCTGGAAGAGGTAGGTCCTGGGGTGTGGCCTTGGGGGCTGGACCTGTTCCTGGTCACTTCCTGTTGCTCTCTCTGCTTTGCAGCTGCGATGAGAGGAGCTGCTGTCCTCTGACACACACAGTGCCACCAAGATGACTGCCTTGGAATCAGCCATCAAAGATTGCACCTCTGAATCTCTGAGCCCAAACAAATCTTTCCTCCTCTATGTTGTTTGTGTCAGGTATTTTGATCACAGTGATGGAAAAGTGGTCTTAAACAGCTATGCACATGATCTGAGCTCATAATCTGACTGGGGAGATGAGGTAACCCCACTTTAAGTAACAGAAAACAGCCTAAGAGGCCATATAGCTAAGTGAGGGTGGGGTAGTATAAATCATAATGGCTGTAGGAATTTGGAGAGGTAGACCAGAGAGGGCTGAAATATCCATGGAATAAGAGATACACAAGTATATGCTTCTTGAATGGATTGCTCTATAGCTCATGGGGTAATTCTAGGGGAAGAATATAGTGCAAGTGAATGACAAGAAACGATAAAAGGAAGAAGGGAACTAGCGCGCCCACTAAGGCAGAATGGTAGTGAGGATACCTTGACTTCTAGGCAGATCCCACAAGACCGACAAAATAGGGTTTTATAAAGCATAAAGGTTCTAGAGAAATCAACATCTGTGAGAAGTTGCAGGGTCAGACCAACCACTGGCCATGGCACTTGTTACACCAGCCTCGGTCAGGAGTTGCATTTGGGGAACTACGGGTTAAGGATGAAATGAAAGAGCTTGCTCTAGAAAGCCCTAAGAGGGACCACATCCCCGGGAAGACGTTAAACAGGAAAAGTAGAAGAGAGGACACCACTGTCCTTCCACCGTGGGCTGGGCTGTGATATCCAGTCACATCATGGAGACTCACTTGCTTGAAGCACTGGTCTGGGAACCCTAAGACCTGGGTTTTGACCTTGATCTTGACACCGGTTGGCTATATAACATTGAGCAGATTGCCTCCTCAGACTTTGGAACCTCACCTAGGCAGGTGCAGCCAAATGACCTGTAAAGTTATGTCTAAGTCCAAATATTCTGATTACCATGGACGCTTTGGCCTTGCTTTTCCTGACCCTAAATAGCAGGGCAGAGAGAAGATGGCAGAGTCCATTTCTTTGGCTCTATGAACAAAGACTTCATTGAGCTCTATTAGCCAAATCAAACCATATGGAATCAGAGAAAAGGCCTCTCCATTGAGGTTTTCCTCTGCTTACCGCTGGGTGTTCATATAAGCCACTTAGTCTTCCAGAGTCTTGATTTCCACTTCTGCAAAATAGTGACCAAACATAGAAGTGTCAAGGACCATGAGAGCCAGTTATCTCCAGAGGAAGTCACTACAGAGGACTGGACCCTTATCTAGTTGACCAATTTATTCATTGCCCATGACCATGCAGCGGTTAGCTCCGTAGACTCCAGGTACTCCACAGTTTAGCGTGAAGAGCCAGAAGGCCAGAAAGTCAAGTTCCCAAGTTCTCTGCTGTCCCAGGTGGTGCTCCCAAAGCAGCATATTTGTGAGCTATAAGGTTACCTGTGACATGGAGGCTTTATGAGAGTGTGGACATATGTGTTTTTTAGTGGACAAATAGTGAATTAGTAAATAAAGCACATCAATGATGGGTCCTTAAACAGGGTGGATGGTAAAAAGAAACCCAACACTACCACACACCCAGCACCTCTGCTTCCAACATAGATGTGGAGAAAAATAGATGAACACCCAATATGTATTTATGGGGCCTGCCCTGAGCCAGATCCCCTGGGCTCTGTGGATAAAACTGTTAATGAAAATAGGCAGAGTCCTTGTCCCAGGGGGCTAAATCCTGGAGGGATAGCAGAGCATCAATTTAACACATAAATGACCATTTCAGGCAATGACCAGTGAGGTGAGGAAGACAGAGCCCAATTTCAGGTAGAACGCCTGATGATGAGGCAGCAAGACAGTATAAGCCATGCAGTCAGGGAAACCCCTTTGGTCACACCGCAGCTGAAGTCTTAATGACAAGAAGATCTTATGTCTTACAATCCCAATAAACAGCTAGACCCAAATCTCCTTTTCTAGAAGGCCATTCCAGCCAGGAATGGTGGCATACACCCATTATCCCAGTACTTGAGAGGCTGAGAAAGAAAGATCACAGGTTCAAGGACAGCCCCAGCCACATAGTAAGAACCTTAGCATCCTAGAGGGATCCTGTTTCAAAAATAATAAATAGAAAGGGCTGGGGTTGTAGCTCAGAGGTAGAGTGCCCCTGGGCTCAATCCCCAGTGCTAAAATAAATAAGAAATAAAATAAAAAATGTGTATTTCACTGGGTATGGTAGCACATGCCTGTAATTTCAGAGATTCAAGAGGCCAGTGCCGGATAATCACAGCTTCAAGGCCAGCACACTGTAACTAAGTGAAATCCTGTTACAAAATTAAAAGTAAAAAAGGTCTGGATGTGTAGCTTAGTGGTAGAGCTTTGGGTTCAAACTCCAGTACAAGAAAGGAAGGAAGGAAGGAAGGAAGGAAGGAAGGAAGGAAGGAAGGAAGGAAGGAAGGAAAGAAGGAAGGGACCAGGGGTGTAGCTCAGAGGTAGAATGCCCCTGGGTTCAATCCCCAGTAACATTTTTTAAAAAGTCATTCCAAATATTTGTTTCAGGTCTTCTGGTTAGTCCTATTACCTCTGTATATGGATGACACATTTAAATCTTCATTTAAATAAGTTATACAGTAATTCTAAGAAACAACAAGAAAGAGCTACTTTTCCAAGGAGAAGTAGAGTTCTAAGGTTCCACACTCACCGCATGAGCAGATTATACCCCAAAACTCTTCAGCATCTCTGGAGAAAATGGGCTAGCAGACAGGCCCAGCCCTGAGCCTAAAGAAGCCTTATGCACACCACCCCATCTCATCTCATGGAGCTCCATTCTGATGAGGAAATCATTAGTGGAAATGGCCCCCATGGGATTCCCTTCTGTTTTGCTGATCTTATAAATCGTCTGAATTCAAAGTGTCACACGCATGTCTTACAACCCACAAGATAATGCCCATATTCTGTAGTGCAAAAGCATATTAACCTTTGTGCTCTCTAGCAGGGTTCTGACAAAGAATGTCTGGTAAAAACTGCAGAGCTCTTGGTAATTGCTTGCCATGCGGGGAAATGGTTCAGGGCTGTGTGAAGATAAGGAGAAATCGCTGAAGGCAAATCACCTGGGTTTTATTATGCTCACCCTAAAAAATAATTAGCATGGCCTATGATATCATACTGTGAGAAGTTTGTGGGTCTTTTTTCCCCCTAGAAGGAAGCTAACCTACCTCACTTTTCTCCTTAGAAGGAGATTGTGTGTGTGTGTGTGTGTGTGTGTGTGTGTGTGTGTGTGTGTATGTGAGAGAGAGAGAGAGAGAGAGAGAGAGAGAGAGAATGTGCTTCCCTGAAAATACTGATGTTAAAATAAATATCACGTCAGAAGCACCAAGAATTGAGAAGTGCTGGGTTTAACTGCCATGCCCTGAGCCATTGTTCCACTTCTTCCAAGCCAGAGAGAAGCCTTTCTCCATCCCCATGTAAGGGCTCCAGGCTGAGGACACTTGCCTAGTACCATTTGCTCCTGGCCAGAAGACAGGACACCGCTCCCCACTTTGCATACAAGTGCAGACCTGAAGTCACAGATCACTGTTCACCAGTGTGGGGTGACCAGAGCTCCTGCAAGAGACTTGAGGGTCCCTATAGGAGTCACCAGAACTTCAAGACTCAGTTCTCTATAACTGGTCACCAAGAAACTCAACGGGTCAGCACCTAGCCTGGTTAATTTGGGGAGTAGGTCCCATAGAGTTATAAAATATTTTTAATTCATTTTCCCCCAGTCAAAAAGGGGATAGCACATGCTCATACAAGAGCAAAAATATAAATTTTATTAACTAACAAGAGGTAATGTTTGTTAAAGAGGACACCTTCATAAAAGCATTTTCACTTTCAGAACACAGTTTTGCACTAGGAATTCAGTACATTTCTAGCTCAGCCAGAGTGTGAGGAAAAGGAGGCTGGTCCACATCCCTCAAGTCTCTCAGGGTGGCTCAAGGCTGCCACTCTGTGCCAGGAGCACATCTTCTAAAACAGGAGGAGTGATTAAAAAAAAAAGTGAATTCAAGAACCAGACTTTACCAGGTAGGAAACTAAACAAAGGAGAAATAACACTATATCAAACAGAATATAGAACATGAAATGACAGAAAACAAAAATCCTATTTCAATAATAACACTGAATGTCAACAGTCTTAATTCTCCAATTAAAAGACATAGACTGGCAATGTGAATTAAAAAACATAATCCAACCATATGCTGCTTTCAAGAAACTTACCTTACAGCCAAAGATATCCATATACTAAATGTAAAAGGATAGAAAAAGATATACCTTGCAAATAGAGACTGAAAACAGGCAGGGGCAGCAATTCTCATATTAAAGTCAAGACAGACTTTAAGCTAAAACACATCAGAAGGGACAAAGCAGGGGACTTTTTATTAATAAAATAAATAATCCAGCAAGATAATACAATGATAATAATTTATGCCCCAAATGTGGGTGGAACCACATTTGTAAAACAAACTCTTCAGGACATTAGCTCTCTAATAGACCCAAATACAACAATATTGGGAGATTTCAACACATCACTCATGCCATTAGATCGATCCTCCAAAGAAAAGATGAGTTAAGACTCTTCAGACCTAAAGAACAACATAAATAGATATATACAGGATATTTCAACCAGCAACAACTGAATACACATTCGTCTCAGCTGATCATGGAATATTTTTCAAAATAGACTACATCCTGGGCCACAAAGAAAGCACCAGTAAAGTCAAAAGTTGTAATATAATTCCTTGCATCTTTTCCAATCACAATGGAATGGAAGTAGAAATCAACAGGAAAACCAAAAGAAATTACAGAAATACACGGAGACTGAATGATACACTCTTGAATGTGGAATGGATTAAAAGAGAAATAGGGGATAAATAAAAAATTCCTGGAATTAAATGAAAATAGAGACACAATGTACCAAAATCTATGGGACACTTTGAAGGCAGTGTTAAGAGGAAAATTTATAGTACTGAGTGTCACATAAGAAAAACAGAAAGTCACTAAATAAACAACCTAATGACACACCTCAAGGACCTAGAAAAACAGAAACACTACAATCCCAAAGCCAGCAGAAGACAGGAAATAATTAAAATCAGAGCAGAAATAAATGAAATGGAGAAAAAAATAACACATAGGATCAACAAATCAAAAAGCTAACCAACCTAACCAAAAGAAAGAGAGTCTCAATCCAAACTATTAAAATCAGAAAGGAAACAGGAGACATCACCAAAGACAATGGGGAAATTCAGAGGATCATCAGAAACTATTTTGAAAATTTATTTTTCCAATGAACTGGAAAACATAAAAGAAATTGACAGATTTCTAGACACATACAACCTACCTAAATTGAAACAAGAGGATATAAAAAATCTAAACTGACCAATATCAAGCAAAAAATAGAAACAGCAGTAAAAATTCTGCCACCAAAGAAAATTTCACTTTCAGATGGATTTCCAGCTAAATTCTACAAAACCTTTACAGAAAAACTAATCCCAATACATCACAAGTTAGTCCATGAAATTGAAAGAGATGGAATTCTTCCAAACTCCTTCTATGAAGCCAGTATCACATTAATACTAGAACCAAATAAAGTTACCTCAAGAAAAAAAAATTAAAAACCGATATCATTGATGAACATAGTTGCAAATATTCTAAACAAAATACTAGCCATATGCACAAAACCACATCATGAAAATTGTACACCATGACCAAGTTGGTTTCATCCCAGGAAAGCAAGGCTGGTTCAACATAAGCAAATCAATACACGTTATTCACCACATAAATAGAAATAAGAATAAAAATCACATGATCATATCAATAGATACTGAGAAAGCATTTGACATAATCCAACACCCATTCATGCTAAAAGCATTGCAGAAAACTGGAATAGAAGGAACATACCTCAACATCATTAAGGCAATATGCGATAAACCCCAAACCAATATTATATTGAATGGGGAAAAACTGCAACAATTCCCTTAAAATCAGGAACAAGACAAAGATGCCCACTATCACCATTCCTTTTCAATACAGTCCTTGAGACTCTTGCCAGAGCAATAAGACAAGAGAAGGATATCAAAAGAATTTAGGGGAAGGGTTAAATGAGAAATGTGTGCATGTATGCCTTTACCAGCTTGTACCTAACAAAGATGTATGATTACAATGCACCAATTAAAAAATAAATTAAAAAAGAATTCAAATAGGAAAAGAAGAATTAAAATTATCTTTATTTGCAAATGACATGATCCTATATCTAGAGGACCCAAAACGCTCAACCAAAAGACTACTAATTAACAAATTAGAGCTAATTAACAAATTCATCCAAGTAGGAGGATACAAAATCAACCTAAAAAATCAGTAGCTTTTTTATATGCAATTAGAGAGATGCCAATCAAAACTACACTGAAATTCCATCTAACACCAATCAGAATGTCTATCATCAAGAAGCCAGATAACAATAAATGTTGGCAAGGATGTGGGGAAATAGGAACTCTTCTCCCCTGTTGGTGGGATTGCACACTAGTTCAGCCACTATGGAGATCAGTGTGGAGATTCCTTGGAAAACTGGGAATGGATCCACCATATGATTCAGCTGTGCCGCTCCCGGGTATCTTTCCAAAGAGGTTGAAACCAGAGAACTACAGTAATATATGCATACCCATGTTCATAGCAGCACAATTTACAACAGCCAAATTGTGGAATCAACCCAGGTGTCCATCAACAGATGAATGGATCACGAAACTATGGGAAATACACACAATGGAATTCTACTCAGCAATAAGAAGAGTAAAATAATGTCATTTGCAAGAAAATGGAAGGAACTGGAGAACAATGTTAAGTGAGATTAGCCAGTCACAGAAAGTGAAGGGACATATGTTTTCTTTAATATACACAAGCTAGGGAGTGACTGGGATACCAGAGGGACTCCAGATAATAGAGGAGAACCCTCAGTGGAGCCGGGGAAGTGGTCTAAGGGAAAGGGAGGGGGAAGACTGAGGTTCATTATTAGAAATACTAACATCAACTGTGTGTGCATATGTGGAAATCCCAATGTTAATCTCAGTACTCTGTATGGGTAGGGGGAGACAGGGAGGCTCAGGGGGAGGAGGGACGCCAAGTGCTATATGCATGTATGTCAGTGTCAACATGATTTACATCATGATGTGAGATGATAATGCACCAATAAAAGCACAATATATAAAAGCACAAATATAAAAATAAAATAGGAGGAGTGAGCAGCAGTCCTGTACCCACACAGGGCTAACCCACTTGAGATAGTCCTGTATTGCCTCTTGGCTTCAGATTTATAATATGCTAAAGGAGAAGACTGGGCCATGTAGCATAAGGGTAATTTGCCTTTGTCACCAAGCACAGCAGGTCAAAATGCATCTTTACCCACCTCCTCCTACTTGCTTTTTTCAAGCACCTTAGCCGACTGTATTAGTCTGCTTGAGCTGCTATAACAAAATACATAGACTGGGGGCTTAAAAAAACAGAAATTTATTTCTCATGGTTCTGGAGGTTAAGATTCCAAGTTCAAGGTGCTGGTTCCTGGAGAATATCCTCTTCCTGGCTTGCAGACAGATGCCATCATGATGTGATGACACTTGGCCTTTCCTCTGAGCATGTGGTGAGAGAAAAAAAAATTGCTTGCTCTCTCATTTTCGTGTGTATGTGTGTGTGTGTGTGTGTGTGTGTGTGTGTGTGTGTGTGTGTATTACTGAGAATTGAACCCAGGATCGTTCTACCTCTACACCTTCCAGCCCTATTTTTTTTTTAAACAGGGTCTGGCTAAGTTGCTGAGGCTGGTTGCGAACCTGTGATCCTTCTGTCTCAGTCTCCCGAGTATTAGGATTGCAGGCACGCACCAGGCCCAGCTCTCTCATCTTCTTATAAGACCAGCAGCCTTGTTGGATTCTAGTCCCACCCTTACAACCCCATTTAACCTAATTACCTCCTAATACCTTCCAAATAGTCATACTGGTAGAGCCTCAACATAGGAATTAGGGAGAATGGGGAGCACAATAAGGTTCACCGCACACACAAGCATTACTATAATTTTACAGATAAGGCAAAGACCAGAACAGCTCATTGAAGGCCAGAAGTCAGCCAGCCAGAAACTGGCAGAACAGATCCTGGAAGTCAGTTCTACTGGCTATGCACCCAGTATCCAACCTCGCCTCACGGTTGACCTTTTCTCTAGTGATAGCATTGTCTGGAGTGACCTCAAAGGGTAACAGTTTGGGCAGCCCGTCCATTAGGTCAGCGCACAGCTTCCCCAGGCCTCATCGGCTGCAGCCCCATGCTTGCCTCTCTCAGCTCAGCTCTCTGTGGCCTTTCCCTGCGGACAACTTCTGCTTGAAGATTGCCTTTATGGCTTCAGACTCCCCTCTGTGAGAGCATTTCTCCAGGCAGACTGATAATTTATTTAGTTTTGCTAAGTGTTCCCTTCCAGGGAGGGGAACAAAGAGGGGTGGGAAGGAAGATGGGTCGCTGTCTTCGAAAAGCCAACTCATAAATGCTCAGGTACATTCCTTTTTCTGTTGGCTAAGCAGCTTTCCCAGCCAAAAAAATAATCACACTGCAAGCAACTCCCAGGTCTTGAGAGAGCAGACATATTTTATCTCTCCTTGATGATGGCTCTGAGCTGTTAATACTCTTGATTTTAAGTTTAAATAGATTTTTGTCTGAGGCAGTTCTAGTTTGTTGCTCCTCCTGTAAAGGTCTCTGTAGCACTAGAAAACAAAAGAAGCCTTCCTCAAGTCAGGTGAAGCCAGGCAAGTAACTGGATATGGATGGTGACTATCCAGAAGCCAGTGTCACAACCTTCTCGTCCTCTTCCAGCTCCCATTGCAGAGAAGAAGCCCCAAGTACTAGTTAGTTCTGTCCAGTGAAATGGAAAGGGAATTCTTGGCACCACAGCAGCCTTCTCATGACCATGAAGCAATAAGCATGAAAAAAGAAAAAGGGAAAAAAAGGCCAATGTGCCCAGGATGGCACAGTACAAACAAGGCCAAAACCTGAGTTCTTAGTGATGAACTTAAATTGCTGAACCAACAATGAGGTAGCTGTCTTTAGAATTCCTTGGTCCTAAATGTGTTTGTGTTATAAAGCTACTACCAGATGGGATTCCAGTTACTCATAGAAAAAAGAATTCCCAGTTTATCCACTGGACCACAGGATTAGCACTACTGCCAGGTAGAGTTCACTTCAACTGAGAAAAACAAATCCCTTGGGACTGATTCTTTTTATGGTGAATCTGGTAATGGCAAGTCCCCAAGAATAGGGCACTCATTACCTTTGGATCAGACAAATCAGCAGAGTCCTTCCACCATGAGCCACCTGTGACATCAGGTATAAACCTCTTGTACGATTACACTTTGGGGTGATGCCATCCATGTACCTGGGTGGATATTAAGAGGAAATTCCCTCTGGCCTTCATCACCACTGCTCAGGATGTTATATTACAATGTCTTCTATGTGAGTGGGGATCCCAGGAGGGTTTTTTGTTCTTGTTTTAGTGATAGAAATAGTCTCTCCACTAACAAGCTTGAAGAATGCGGTTCACTGGACCCGAGTTATGGCTGGTACCCTAGAGGGGGAAATTCAATCTAAGTAATGTTTTCAGGGCCCACCTCTTTGCTGACTGAGTGAGGGTAGACTTTGTTCCCTCGCAGCTGGACTGTGAACCTTCCTCCCACTTCATCCCAGGTGTGTCTGTGGGGGAGAGGCTAGCGGGGGGGATTTGAGTCAAAGTGGCAGCAGGCCAACGTGGAGGGATGTTGACCACCCCAACTCTGTTTGGAGAAGCAGATTGGGACTGCCCCTCAGGAACAGAGCACAGAGATTCTCATCCAGCGACATCAGAATGTGGACATCAGAACACCTTTATTTGTGACCTGGGTCTACATACTCCTTGTAGGCAAACCAGTTGTTTACATGTGGCTAATTTAGTTACCTGTCCTTTACTTGTCATCATATTTTTCTTTGTTATTTAACTAGCTGAAATTCTTTGTCACTGACACTTTTCTTTGTTCTCTGCAGTAGGTTCACTATGGGCATGAGGAAGGAGCAGAGACTCTCTGGAGAGACCCACTCACCTGGAAAATAAGAAAACTGAAACCCAAGCAAAGAAGTGAAGACCCAGCCTGCAGGTGGTTCCCAGTCCAGTGCTCCTTCCACCACCACGGGCTCTACTGAAAAATAGAGAGATGAGTCCGGTTTCTCTTCTTTCTTTCTTTCTTTCTTTCTTTCTTTCTTTCTTTCTTTCTTTCTTTCTTCCTTTCTTCCTTTCTCCCTTTCTTCCTTTCTTCCTTTCTTCCTTCCTTTTCTTGTACTGGAGATTGAACCCAGGGGCATTCAACCTCCAAGCTATACCCCTTTTTGTTTTAGGTAAGATCTCACTAAATTGCTGAAGCTGGCCATTAACCTCGGATCCTCCTGTCTCAGCTTCCCAAGTATTGGGGTTACAGGCATGCACTACCATGCCAGGCTCCACTTACCTCTTGATGCTAGAGGCGTGGGCCATGAAGAGCACATCTCTGTATGGAATTACAGGCCTTCCTGTCCCAAGTCTTCTGTACTCCCTTACATCCTCATTTTTGGCAATTTTGGCTCTTGTTAAGAAGGTCTCTGAATATCTTCGTTAATCTCAAACACACTTCTCTTTGTCCCATTTTGTTCCATTGCTTTCTTGATGCCTTATATAAAGATCCTAGAGACAGATAAAAGTCTCAGGGCATCAGAGCTGAAAGATTACATTCCTGCATAGAGCTGAGAAGGTAACTCAATGACAGAAGAGAGCTTTTGCAAAGGCCTCTGTGTTTCCAGAACGAATAAACATTGCTGGAAGTCACCTACTCAGAGATAAACTTTTCAAGTAATCACTAATTCTCATAATAATCACCTTAATAAGAGCAATAGGTTTCACTATATCTTCTTTATTAAATATTAATAAAAGAAACATTGAACAAGTCATCAGAATCCAACTTCAGTCCTCTTATTAGAGACCTGTAGCATTTCCCCTACAATTCACAGAGATTCTGCCTCTCAATGCTCTATCCTGAGTAATGGCATTGACTTTCTTCCATCTACACACACCTTAAGCCTGAGAGTCACCATATGTCTACTCTTTTTCATCAGGTCTTCCACTGAGACATTCTGCCTCCTAAATCTTTTAAAGTACTCCTCTTCTTTCCAATGCCGCTAGTCTATTTCAGCTGCATTCAATCCCCTCCTGAGCTATTGCAGGTGTTTTCTACTGGTCCCCTGCCTCTGGGGATGTCTTCCTTTCCCTTTCAAATAACACCTCTACTTAGGAAGCCATCAGTGGCTTCCTATCAACTGTGAAATCAGTTTCCCAAACTTCTTCACCAAGGTACCCTGGAAACAGAGCAGAGTGTACAAGTTGCTGAGGATGGAGGCACACACCATTTCTAGAGGCACAGGACAGTTGTAAACATGGACTATGTGTCAGTCAACTTCCCATCACTGTAGTGAAATATCTGAGATAATCAACTAATAAGGAGGAATGGCTTATTTTGGAT
Organism: Graphiurus murinus; assembly: GCA_004027655.1. Taxonomy (NCBI): domain Eukaryota; kingdom Metazoa; phylum Chordata; class Mammalia; order Rodentia; family Gliridae; genus Graphiurus; species Graphiurus murinus. Next base: position 429 of record PVLC010016597.1, on the reverse strand, counting down.
CATGGTTTCAGACCAAGATGAGTTGGTTCAATGCCTCTGGGCCTGTGGCAAGGCAGCACATCGTGTTGGGAGCATGTGGTGGAACTAGCTGTTCACCTCAAGGTGGCTAAGAACCAAAAAGAAAGGAAAAGGAGCCGGGCGTGGTGGCGCACGCTTGTAATCCCAGCATTTGGGAGGCTGAGACCGGAGGATCCAGGTTCGTGGCCGGCCTCAGCTACCTAGTGAGGCATTCCGCAACTTAGTGAGACCCTGTTTCAAAATAAAGAATAAAAAATAGGAGCTGGGCATGGTGGCACATGCTTGTAATCCCAGCATTTGGGAGGCTGAGACGGGAGGATCCGGGTTCGCGGCCAACCTCAATTATCTAGTGAGGCACTCTGCAACTTAGTGAGACTCAGTTTCAAAATAAAGAATAAAAATAGGGCTGGG
>PVLC010016596.1:0-35179 GCA_004027655.1 Graphiurus murinus | reverse complement strand
TTTTAGTAGAATAAGAAGCAAAAAGCGAAGACAGTGTTATACTTGGTAGCCAGCCATCTTTACCCTCAAGTGAAGCCAGCTACAATATAATGATTCATATATGCATGCATTCATCTTATTTGATACATTTCAGAATAGCAACAGAATTCCCTCAGCCCATTAACTGATAACAAATCTCCCCATCCCCTGCTTAAAACATAGCCACAAATGTAAGAGAATGTGAGCACTGGGCTCACCATTGTTGGACTCAATTCACTGAATAGTGCAGAGATATCAACTCTATAAAATAATGACTTCTGAGCAATGAATTTGCAGCAGAAACATGAAAATGTTATAGCAGATGCCATAGTCTACAGGTTGACATGGTCTGTGTGTCTGAATAATATTTTAATAATATTTTGCTTCCTTATGAGTTGGTTTTAGCAACTGGTATATTTTTGTACTTATATATACTGAATTTTGCTAAGGAAAGAATGTATTTCAAAATTCGTAGAATTCATTCTTTACTAAGCATGGCTGGTGGGTCATAACGTAGGAATGTGGAGGTTAACCTAGAAATTGAAGCAATGCTGACTCTTCCTCTACAGTGTCAAAATATATTTATCCACAAAAGGGAGATTGGCTAAAGCAAAACAAAACAAACACCATTCTATATTTTTATGTAGGTTAGTGAATGAGTCAGCTAAAAGCAGACATTTTCAGTTCCAAAACAAAAAAAAAAGCACAAAACCAAAGCTATGGATTATTATGTTAGCTTCCGTGTAATTTTACTTGCCTTCCGCTTCTATTTAAATGTTAGTTAAGATTTTATAGAGAAATGCCTATCAACTGTAGATCCGACTGAGAACAAAATTGTGTCTAAGATAATAACACACTCATAGTTATTCATCCAAACTGCACACTACTTTTGTTTAAAATAAAGGCTTAAAAGGGTGAACCAAAAGTTAGAAAAAAAAAAAAAATGAAAAGAACAGGCCTTGCCTTGTCTCCTTAAGAATATAACAGTTGGTAAAAGCAGAAGAATAAAGGCAATTATTGAGGAAAAGCAAAATCTCATCTCTATTCAGGGACTGAGTTGAAAGGGTGAGTCCTAACAGGCAGGACTAGGAGTTTTGAACCCGGCAGGCCAGGTAGAAAGGAATGAGTTAAAGATCATGCAGCAGGACATGCTGTTTATGGAGGTGTGTACTCAGAGGAAGGGCCACCGGAGGGAGTCGAGGGGGGCACAGCAAGAGGCTTTGCAGCCAGGAAGTTGAAAGACCTGGGATGAGAGAGCACAGGCCAGGGCTGTTAATGACCCCTGAGGCTCCTAAGTGTGCAGGTAGAACAGGAGAGGGACAAGGTACAGTTAAATAGATAAATAGATGCCTCTACAGACCAGCCATGGGGACGAACATCTGCAAATGTCCACACGCACATATACATGTAGCATGATGAAGGATTTAATTTTTTTTTTTTTTTTTTTTTTTGGTACAGGGGATTGAATCCAGGGGCATTCTACCTCTGAGCTAGACCCCAGTCTCATTTTTTATTCTTTATTTTGAAACAGGATCTCTAACTTGTGGAGGGCCTTACTAAGTAGCTGAGGCGGGCCAAGAACCTGTGATCCTCCTGTTTCAGCCTTCCAAGTACTGGGATCACAAGCATGGATGAAACCGTGAAGGTTTCATTTATGCAACTCTTGCTTCATGCCCAGGGGCTGATCCACTGAAGCAAGTTTTATAACTGTCAGAAGTGACAAGTGGTGATGTTGCCAGAAGCCATACACCCATTTTCCAATCAGGCAAAGTACCACATTGGGACCCACATGGGGTGTACCCTGTATACCCTCACAGCTGAGCAGACAAGGAGACAAATGTTGCTTTCCTTGTATTTCAGGATATGCATCCACAACTTCACAGTTTATTTTTTGTCATCCCCCCTCCCCTTTTTTTGGTACTGGGATTGACCCCAGAGGCATTCTACCTCTGAACTATACCCCCAGTCATTTTTATGTTACAAGGTCTTGCTAAGTTGCTGAGGCTGGCCTCGAATCTGCAAATCTGTGGGGTCCTCCTTGTCTCAGCCTCCTGAGTACTGGGATTACAGGCATGTACCACTATATCCAGCTTCAAGCCTTATTTCCACTTTTATCCCGTCTCTAATTTGTAAACATGGACTATAGGTTATTATTCTAACAACAGCAGCTTTTCTACATATACCATAAGGAAGTCAAGTTTCAGTTGAAGGAAATCCTAGGTAAAAATGCCAGTCTGCTTAAAACCGAAAACTGCCAGCGACACAGATTCATGTTGGATGATGTTTAAGACGAACTCCATTTCCTGTAAAATTTTGGAATTCTATCATAATGTGGAAGGTGGCAGAATTCAATTTGTTTAAAAACTGTACACAGATTTTCCCCATATCTTGCTTTCATTTGTGTATTGATTATAAATAGAAATTGTAGTTTGCCAAAGCATATCTATTTTAAGAAAAAATAACACTTTTTAATGTCCTCCCTTCTCCGCACTTAAAGTTCAAGTTCAACTATCCCAATCCACGGGCATAGTAGCCCCATTGTTGGCTAGTGTTTCTCCATAGGCAGGTTTTCTCTTCATAGATATGATATAGGATCACACTATTAATGTTTAAATGACATGCAACTTCTGTTAAGCAATATTATTTTTATAATATAGACACGGTCCATGTAAAACTCAGATTAAACCAAAGCTTGCCAAATTTTGAAAACGTTTCACTTGGCAAGTTGGATCTGTTATTTAATCAAGGCGCCCATATGGCATATAAGAAAGAGTACGGCTGGGTGTGAAGAGGACATTTTTGTACAATTACACAGTTACCAAATGCAGATCCAGTCACTTCACTGTTAGGGACCTTTATCTTCACTGCTATGTAAAAGGAAGTATTTCAAGGAGACGTTTTTATTAGTCTTATTCAGGTTTACATTTCTGTGACACTGGACAGCAAAAAAGAAAAAAAAAAATCTGTAAAGTAATTTAACCCTCTACTGAGGAATTTGAATTGAAGGAAAGAAAGCATTTCTAATGGCAAAATATCTTTACATAGAGAAGTCTATCAGGGATATTATAAAATCCCCTCCCTTTCTGAAAAAAAAATATGATAGAGAGTTTTGTTTTAAAGTCTGAATTAGAATGGTTTCTGGAATGAATGGAATGTTCTGGAAGGTTTTTGCTTGTATGTTTTGTTTTGTTTTTAGAAAAGAATAAACAAAGTGTTTCTAGAAATGAAAAAAAAGGATTACTTTAATATTTTGGTTAAAGAAATCATTTTAAGAAAATCCACCATCAGAGAGATGAAGATGGCAGAGTAGTAGCAGGCTGCAGATACCAGCTTCTCTGAATTTCAGAGTTAAAACATCCAGAGAACAGCTACTCTGCAAGGTGGGGGATGGAAAAAATGTGCTGAGATAACAAGTCAAAGGCTAGAGAAACTCAGAAATTCTGGCTACTAGAATAGAAAGCAAGAAGGAATTCACCAGCCTCAAACCTGTGCCTATTCTGTGATGGCCAGTTTAGGGGAACAGGAGACAAATAGAGGGGAAAAAAAGAGGTGAAGCTGACAAATTTGCCTTGGGAGTAGTGGTAGGAGAGAAAGTCAGGCTGAATGAGGCTGCGGGGAGCTGAAGAGGGAGCTCAAGGGTGTTTCTCAATGTGTTAGTGGAGCTCTTGTAGAGGAAACCAGGTTGCAAAGACCACGCCTAAGCATAGGGCTCTGTAAAGAATTAACTTCCTACAGCTTCATCCCACCTGGAGATAGCAGCAAATACATTTGTGAGGAATACCTTTGAACTGGGCCGTCTAAGCAACTTATGCAGCGGGATTGTTGTGAGCCAAGAGCCACAGAGCCTGCAGCCCTGGCAAAAGCAATAGAAATAGAGCAGGGAAGCCGGAAAGGCGCCTTTCCCCTGCATTCTCCCAGCAGTTTAATCTGTCCAAGTCGAGGGTTATCAATCTCTGGGACTCACTGAAGAGCTTTCAGAACCACCTCAGTCACTCGAAGGATGGGGCAAGGTCTATATCCATAACCCCAGACGTCACTTTTCCTACTAGGCACACAAAGCAGCTGTCTCTGCCAGACAGAGGTCTGGCTGCCAAGCTGCAGACAATCTGAGCCCAATTCCTCCAGAACTCCAGAGAGCTCTTTGATCCTCAGACACACCACAGCACTGCCAGAGGCACCTTGGTTGACACCAGAGGAGGGAGAGAAGAGGTCTAGGTGGATAAGTATCATAAACTGAGTTCCATACAGGTTTTGAAGCAGAAAGTTGAGCAAGACAAGGTAAAACTTAATATACATGTCTCCAAGCCAGTCTGAGGATGACTGGTTGGGTCACTATCTACACACACAGAAACACACAGGACACACAGCTGAGGCTTGGGTATTTACTATGCCCTCTAACACTTGTTGGAATCCAAGCCTGGAAGACCCATTAAAAAATCCCTCTATCTGAAATACCTTTGCAAGGAGTAATTTTAGACTCTTAGTTCATTTTTTATTTTACTGGCGTTTTCTTCTGTATTGATTTGATAAGTTTCCCCCCATATTTGACATAGCTTACTTCAATCCAACTTCATGCTTTGTTTTAAATGTTGTGATGTGTTAATATTATTTCTTTTTTCTTCTTTTTCTTTTTTATAATACTCTGTATTCTTTTTCCTTTCTCTTTAAATTTTTTCTTCTTCTGTCTCTCTTCCCTCCTCCCTACCCATTCTTCTTATTTTTGTTTCTTCTTCTTTTCCTTTTTTTATGCTCAATGTAGTTTAAAGTTTTCTTTTAAAAACACAATCTTTTAGTATATTATAGAATATTACTCCTCTTTTCTACTTGGACTGATCAAGTTGTGGAGAACATTTTTAATGAGCTTTTAGTGGTTTATTAGTGTATGGTTTGCTCTCATGCGGTCGCAGTTACTGGTGATAATTATATTCATTTACAATGGCTTAAATAAGTCTAATGATAGAGGTAAAAGACTTCATGCTACGTTTTGAATCTGGTTTGCACCCTAAAGCTCATGTGTTGGATGTATAGTCCCCAATGCAGCAAATTCCAGAGGTGGGTCTTCTAGGCAATTATTAGCTCATGAGAGCTTTTACCTCCTCAGTGGACTAATCAATTGATGGGTAAATGGACCACTAGGAAGTGGGGCCTAGTTGGAAGTGTGCCCTTTTTCCTTGCCCTTTCATCTCCATATTCCCACCTGCCTATTCCTGGCCATCATGAGCTAGGCAGCCTTCCTCCCCCACATTCTGCCACCAGGATGTTTCTGTCTTGGAGCTAGCCAATCATGGAATGAATTCTCTAAAACCATGAACCAAAAAACAAAACAAAACAACAACCACACACACAAAAAAAAACTCTCTTCTCCTCTAAGTTGTTCCTATCGAGTATCTTGGTGACAGTGATGCGAAGGTCACTAACATACCTCTACAAGAAAAATTGCAGAATGCTAAAAAATGAAATAGAAGAAAACATTAAAAGACAGAAATAACCTTCATGTTCATAACTAGGCAGAATTAATGTTGTTATAGTTAATGTTAAAATGGCCATATAACCAAAAGCAATCTACAGATTCAATGTAATGCTTATTCAAAATGCCAATAATATTCTTCACAGAACAAGAAAAAAATCCTAAAATTCATAGGGAAGAAAAAAAGACTCAGAGTAGCCAATGCAATCTTTAGCAAAAGAAAAATGTTGGAGTCATCACAATACCTGATTTCAAATACTGCTACAGGATTATAGTAACAAAAATGGCATGGTACTGGCATATAAACAAATATATAGACTAATAGAATAGAATACAAGAAACAGAGAAGAAACCACATGGCAATACTCATCTGATTTTTGACAAGGGTATCAAAAATATAAGTTGGAAAAAAGACAGCCTCTTCAACAAATGGTAATGAGAAAACCGTAAATCTGTGTGTAGAAAAATCAAATTAAATACCTCTCTCTCACCCTGCACAAAAGTTAACTCAAAATTGATCAAAGAACTAACTATGAAGCCATCAGCTTTGTAACTGTTAGAAAATATAGGAAAAACACATCAGCATATAAGTACAGACAACAATTTCCTGATTAGGACTCTTGTAACTCAGTAAATAATAGCAAAAATCAAAAAATAGGATGGCATCAAAATAAGAAGCTTCTAAACAGCAAAGGAAAGAACAGCATGAAGAGACGGCCTACAGAGCAGGAGAAAATCTTTGCCAGCTAGTCTTCCAACAGAGGTTTAATATCCTGAATACATTAAAAAACTCAGCACCAAAAGAACAAGTAACTCATTCAATAAATGGAGAAATGAACTAAACAGACACTTCTCAAAAGAAGAAGTACATGAAAAAAATATTCAACATCTTCCTCCATCAGGGAAATGCAAATCAAAACCACACCAAGATTTATTCCATATTACTCCAGACAGGATGACAATCATGAAGAATAGAAATAACAAAATATGCTCGTAACAATGTGGAGGAAAAGCTACACTGGTGGGATTGTAAACTTTTACAACCACTATGGAGATCAGTGTCAAGATTTGCAAAAGAGTAGGACTAGAACCATCATATGACCTAGCTATACCACTCCTTGCTAGTATGTGTCCAAAAGAATGAAAGTCAACATATTTCAGAGATATATGCATACCCATGTTTATAGAAGCACCATGCACAATAGCGAGTTATGGAATCAGTTTTTGTGTCTGTCAACAAATGAATGAAGAAATAAAATGTGCAATATGCATTATATTGTTATATATTATATTATACAACTATATAATATTATATATATATACACACATAGTAGATATAACCATAAAGAAAAACAAAATTATGCCATTTGCAGAATAACAGATGGAATTGAAGGATATTACGTTATGCAAAATAAACCATACTCAAATAGGTATCATATATTTTCTTTCATATGTGGAAGCTAGTGGAAAAGAAGGATAAAAAGACAAAAACAAGAAAGGACATCATGAAAGTAGAAGGGATACCAAGAAAGGCTTAAGGAGAGGAGGAGAAAAGAAGGGTGAGGAGAGGTACTGGGGAGTGAAATCAATAAAATTATGTTATATGCATGTGTGAATATGTGAAAATTAAAGTGATTATTTTATGTAATTAATATGCACCAACAGAAAAAAATCAAGCATCATTAAATCTATTATGACTAAAATTCCTTTAGAGAAAGAGCATTCAAGCATAAAAATTAGGAAGCACATGATCATAGAATAAAGAACAATAATTTATGTTGAATATTTTACTGAAGAACTAATTCATTTTCTTAATTTACTTCATTTGGCTATTAACTGTGAAAACATTATCTTGGACCAGCACTGATTGAGACTTGGCTTCAAAAAACTGGTGGGTTAGATGACCTCTCAATTTTCCTCTCTTAATCCCATCATTTACTTATATCAGTTTAATTATCCTGAAAAATTAGAACTACATCAGTGACTTATGCAATTTATTCTTGATCTGGTAATTTTCTCTGTCTCTAATTTTAAGTTTATTCTACTTGACTGAACAGTGTCATTGGTTCTCTGTGATGTTAATTGTTTTAATATCTTTTATTAAATATATCTAAATATTCATGATAGGAAAACAGACTGTGGCCAGCAGACCTATTTGTTTTTGGTGGGGACTTTTGCTTTTGGATATTTTTGATAAAGTAGATTGAGTTTCAAAACTGTTTTTGCCATAGCTGTTCCTGCTATGGCTGTATCCCATAGCTTTCAAAACAGAGTATTTTTGATAACAAACACAACCACGTTAGCCTTGTTCTGTCGTTTCTTCAAAGCTTATAGGGTCAAAAGAACATAATAGCAAAAAATAATGACAATCCTCTTGCTTCATGTTTGAGGTCTTTTTAGGATCTCATTATAATTGTAATGACTACCACCATCTTCTCTGAAGGACCTTGGAGAAGTCCATGGTAGTTAGGCTCTTCTTGAAGTAGAATTCCCAATTCTCTGTTGATAATGACCAGATCTTATTACAGGATTGCCAAGTGTATAAGGATTGACTTTGTTAGGGGACCGGTCTCCATTAAGGAATCTGAGACCAGGTGTGCACAATTTCTTAAGAGCTGTTTGCAGGTTTCTTAGCAAGTACAGGTGCAATTTGCTAGCATTTTAGATCCTACGCACCAGAACAGAAAAGAAATAAAAGTGGATTTCATCATATACCAAAAGCATACTAGATTATACAAGAAAAGATACAAGGTCATTATCATTTTCAGGCCTTAAATTACCTTAAATTGAGATTTATTTCTTGTTCATAGAAAGTCCAATCCACATCTGGAGTGGGGGACAGGGGCATCCAGACTGATCAAACTATTGTCTTAAATACATGGTTCCAGAGGTTATTCTAGGAGGTAATGTCCAGCTGAGACCAAGGAAGAGCACAGAGGATTGTAACAATGTCTTGTTTGTTTTTGCATAGCCCAGTACAATATATAGTAAGTATTAATTCTGCCTATATAATATTGACCAGAATTCAGTTGTGTGGCTTTACGTAGATTAAGGAGATAGAGCATTGACATGAAGCTTCAGGTAAGGCAGCATTTCTACCAACAGCTCTTCACTAGGACAGAGAGAACTCTAAGGCAGCTGGACAGATTTACAACAGGGCATTTGCAGAAATAGTCACCAGATGCAAAAAAAAAAAAATATATATATATATATATATATATTTTATACATATATACATATATGTATATATAGCTGGATAAGAACCAAAACACATGGAATTGTGCAAGTTCATTGACTAATATAAAAACAAGTTTCAATAAGGAAAACTTAAGTGTAACAAAAGTTACACAAATACTAAGACTCACTTATCAAATGTTCTCATTTCTTCAAACATCCATTGCTCACTCATATTCACATGAAAATATAAAATATCACGTGTCCAATTTTCTAGGCATATATTCCTTAAGGGAAAATTCCTTTAATGTCCAAGTGTCCCATCCTCTGTGTCCCACTGTGCAGTATGTGGGGGTGGGTACTGGGGACTGAATCTAGGAACACCCTACTTCCTAGCTATATCACAAGCCCTTTTCATATTTTTTTTTGAAAAAGGGTCTTGCTAGGTTGCTGAGAGTATCCTCGAACCTGCAATTTTTCTGTATCAGTCTCCCAAGTATTGGTGGCACCTTATAGGCATATGCCACCATGTCCAGCACCTATGCTTTTTAAAACTCAACATTTTTCTCTTAATTGGTATGGCCCCAATTCTGCCATATACAGCCCAGACTCCTCTATGCATATCCCTGCACATATATCCCTACACATGGGTGCCCAGTGAGAGGCAAGGATAAATGGCCAAAGCCAAAGCTCATAGCTCTCATTCCCTTTAGCCCTTGTTCATGGCAGGGGGCTGCATTCACCCTCTTTTGTGCTTCCATTTTTCATCCCTCTGTTAACCTTCCCAGTCAGACCCTCCATTCACACTCAGAGTAATTTACTCCTAATAGGTAAAGGAGTTACATTTTCTCAGGTGAATATTTATTTTAATCGGGTTTAAAACCCCTTCAGCATGAAAGATGCAGTCTGGGCCAGACATAATTGCAAAGTGTTTTTGTCCTGGAGATTGAAGAATGACTCAAATTGCTGTCTAGAAGAAAGGACTTTTCCAACTTGGTCTTGATAATGGCAGCATATGGAGCTTGTTTTTTATTTGTTTTTATTTTGTAAAATGGAATTGCTGATGCTATTTCTCACAATCTGCAGTCTATTATCTGGAAGAGAACAATTACACATCTGAGTTTGCCTTGCTATAGTTTTGGAGTTATGTGTCTTCCCTCTGCAGGTAAATATTCATTCTTACTCCTCTATCTCACTTATGAATTTAATAATCATGCTAACATGTTGGTATTATTTTATGATTTACATGGCACTTTTATGGCCCTAGTGCTAATGGCTGATGGGTAGTTTTTGTTTATATTGTGAGCTATCCTTTGCATATTAGAGTCTTGACAGGAATGAGGTAGAGGAAGAGTAAGTGAAAATAAGGTGATCACTTATGGAGTAACTGCTGATCAATTAGCCGCATCCAGACCCTGAAATCAACATTACTGTTGTTATTCCCAATAAGGCACATTGTGTGGTGTGTGTGGTGTGTGTGTGTGTGTGTGTGTGTGTGTGTGTGTGTGTGTGTGTTTCTGAGGATTGAACCCGGAAGAATTCTACCTCTGAGCTACACCTCCAGCTTTTTTCTATTTTTTTTTTTATTTTGAAACAGGGTCTCCCTAGGTTGTTGAGAGTCATGCTACATTGCTGAGGCTGTCCTCAAACCTAAGATCCTCCTGTCTCGGTCTCCTAAGTACTGGTATTATAGATGTGTGCCACCATACCCAACCAAGGCACATAATTTTCTACTTGCTGTCTGCAAGGATGCCAACTTGGATATCTCTTGGATGCCTTCTTAGGTCATGAACTCCTTCATACAAGGAAATTGTTGCCTAGGTGGTATATCCTCTATGTTGGGAGGTGGAGATGTTATTACAATTCTATATTCTTAATGTTTATAAGATGAAGTCGGACTCAGAAGACCCTCTCTTCTGTGAGGCACCTTTCGAATTAAAAGTAGTGAATGGGTTTATCCATGTAAAAAGAAGGGTAAAATGGCTGGAGATAGCTGTTCCAAAGGGGACATTCTGAAGGGAGAAACTAGAGGTGATCCATTCAAACCCATCCTCCTCCCAATTATTAAGATATGGGTCTCAGGAGAAAATTTTCAGAAAAGGTTTAAAGGGGTGAGCAAGTGGCCAGTGGGAGTCCTCAAAGGCTCAGGCTCTGTCCCAGCGTTGGGATCTAGGGTCAGACGGTTGATGGATGGGGCTGGGGATGCGGCCTCTATGCTGAGATTTGAGACAGTAATAGGAGATAATGGATGAATTTTCAGCTTTGCCCATTTTGTCTCTTTAATATGGAAATTAGGGAAGATATAAAAGTTAACACTTCTCCAGGGCTCCAGTTGTATTTTCTTATTTGATCTGTCTATCTGCTAACACAATGCACAGTACTGGCTATTCAGTTCATGTTTATTCAATGAAAAAACAAATGGAACCTTACGTCCTATCTTCTTCCTCCAACACAAACATGTATGTTGATGTAGTAGGTGATTATTAAATATTTCATTGACATTTGAACCATCCTTTTATATATATATTGTCCCTTCTGTACTCCCAGTTACTTATTACTTGTAGCAAGTCAGCATTTCAGAGGGTAATCAATAGTGGAGGAATTTGGCGCATCATGATAAGTAGAATAGGAAACATATTTATTTCATTTAGGTATCTATTTTCTCTAATATAAGCATCTTCTTCAATCTATTTGTGCAGCCAGCTCTGTAAACAGGCCTAAGGCAATTTAATCTCATAGATATTCAGAACTGTCTGAGTCAGACTTTGTCTTGAGAATGTTCTAGCTGAGTCTTTAATGATTCCTATTTAAGAATTCTGGAAAGAATTTGCTTTTGTGTAAATAAGGATATGTGGAACTGTACACCTTCAACTTTGTGTTCAACCTCAATGTCCAGCTATCTTTCCAGTGTCCTAATCTCTTCTTATGTTCTTAGTGTAAAGGGAAGAGTTCTCCTTGTTTGTTAGTGTTTTTAACTTTCTGTTTATTTATATTCGCAATCACTATGAATCTCAGATCAAAATATGCCAGAGCATATTTTTGGTGTTTTGATCTCAAGTTGAAGGGTAAAGTTAATGCAAGGTGTTAATAATATGGCCTTTCAGGAAGCCTGATGGGGTGTAAAATAAATTCTCGACTATTTTCCCTTTGGTTGAAGATCAGTCAACCCTTTGTTTAGTAACCTGAACAGACATAAAACATCATTTTTGCCACCTCATGATTTTTTAGCCATTAGCTGTGGTCTGATTATTGGACTTACTTGACATTATGCCTTTTCTTGATACATTCATTGATTTTTTTCAAAGGAATCAGAATCTCTTTCCATATTTTCATTACAGTAGGCCTGAATAATAAGAGCAGACTTTTGAGAAATATTAGTATTCATAGAATGTTCTTAAAGAGTATTGATATCTCATTTTTTATTTCTATAGATGAAAAAAAGTAGCCAAAGTAATAGAGCCATATTGAATTCACAGATACTTGTGGTATTTTAAAAACCAAGCTAATAACCAAATAAGAAATAGTGTTGACCTGGGAAAGAAAATTCACTAGTGGGTAACCTTGGGATGAATTATTTTTAAGATGCATACCAGCATTAATCATGATATAAATAAATGTCATAACAAAATATGTTCACATCTTTATTATCACACTGAGGACAGCACAATTGCCATACTTTAGGAAAGGATTTGGAGCCAAGAAAAATTCACAATTTTTATACCTTATTATCAAATTATAATGAACATTAGAGAGGCCCCTAAAGAAGAAAATCAATTATAACACAAATGTATTGGTAAAATGAGACAGAGCTCAGTCTTTGACCTTAGAAAATATTGAGTAACAGGGGCAGACTAGGAGTTTAAAGTCCTAAGAAATACATAGAAGGAGCTATGCTGTTTCCATCAACTGATCCTCGTCACTGAAAAGCCTTTAGCTCTCATAGTAGAAACACTGGGAAGTCGGCCTTGCCAGGTTGTAAGAAAGACAACCATCACCACTGACTTTCGCTGCATAATTCTGACCGGTCTTGCTGAGTGATGAGCCAGTCCACAGTATAGTGAAACTGAAGAAGAAAATGTATTTTCTTGCAACAACTTGTTTCCTTCCTCTCAATACTATTATACAAATACTTTCTAAAACATTATTTTGCAAGAACTTTTTAACAAGGTATTATTATTTCTGTCTTAACATGTATACAATTTTTTCTTCAAATGCTCATCTTTTCTTGGGCCTCATCTTCCTGGTCTGTCTCTTGACTAGATTTACAATTGCTAATGGAATCTTTCCTGGAATGTCAGGTAGGGATCAATGGCAGCTCTCCAGGGACATGGTGATTGCTAGTTCTCAACACCTTTTGGGAGAAAAGAAAGTTTTCACAGTGGACACACACATACACACACTCACACACACACATACATACTAGTACTTCCTATGATGTCAGCTAACATATTTATTAGAAAAGATGTAATCTATTTTATTCCTACCCCTCCTTATCCTTTCATTTCTGCCACTTTTATTAACTCTTCCAAAACTGGAATCACTTACATCTGTATTTGTATTTATATTGATATAATCCCAAGCTAAACTTAAATGTTCTAAAAGTAAGTGTGCTGCTTATTTTAGGCTGTTAGACTCTTAGTGAATAAGTGGTGTTTTTTTTTTACTGTCTTGAAGCTGCCAAAATCACTACGCTCTTGACCACAAGTTCAACAGTAGTATCTGACAGCTCAGGATTTCGGCCTTCCCTGGACTGGACCAGTTGGCAGTGGGGGCAGCCAGGCTGGAAGAGCCACAAGCCACTTAACTGCCTTTTGTTTGCAAGATTGTAAAGTGATCATATCTTGTTTAGACCAAATAAAATAGATAACATGTCTTTGGGAGCTAAGAGAAGAGGGACAGATGGAAAAGAGAAATTGGACAGAGAAAGAGGAGAAAATAGTCAATGGAGAGAGACACACAGCGATGTATTTCCATTCTGTCCTCAAAAGGTCGCAGAATAGAGCCTTTCTGAGCAAAAGGAGAAAATTGGTTGAGAAGGAACAACAAAGAGAAAACTAATAGCCTGAAGAAAAGAGTGACTTTTCAAATGTGTGAGTTACCTAACGGAATGCAATATTTTTATCCTTTCTATTAAAGATCAGAGATGTGTGTGAACATCGGCCTGGAATAACATAGGGGATTCATTTAGTGAAACCATTTGCTCTCCCTCTTAAAAAGTCTATAGTCATTCTGTATGTCATCTGAAAGCCTGGCCGCCTATTGATTTCAAGAGTAGCTTCTAGGGCGGCCCTGTGTGTGATTTGAGGGTTGATGAAGAATCCATATGTCATGACAGTTCAGGCACGACGAAAAAAAGGAAAGGCTGACTGTAATCCATTCTCTACTGTAATTATCGGTGAGTTTACAACTAGCACACTAGACCAAATGATATCATTTGTAAACATGGTGAATTATGGTTCTGATCTCAGGCCCTAGGGCCAACCTAGTTTGTATTACAAGTTGACATTTCCAAATCCGTTAAAATTTAGCCTTTGATTGCCCCATAGGAGTCAGAAAAATTATAAACCTTTTGGAATTCATCGATTGACCACACTGAGATAAATATACAAGTTTCTGAAATAGAGAAAACTGTTTATTCAAAGCCACTTTATTATTTCCACTAAAGGAAAAATGGAAAACATTTAAAATTTAAGAGCATTTTAAAAGGAGCATATGCTGCTGAGGCTTGTGCTGACTTGTTAGCACTGAATCAGAGTGCCCCTTTCAGATTTTCTCCTCCTACAGAGAATGAGGCAACTGGGCAAGGCCTCTGCAGGACACACCAGCCTGTGATTCTGCCCAGGTCCCAGCACACCCTTCTTTATTCTGTGATTCTTTGTTGTGGTCACATGGTAAAATGGAGCCCATGAATGGTAAGAGAACCCAGTCCCCCAAAGGACATGTATAAAGCAAATATCGAGACTAGAATTTTGCTAAATCTGGGGGAAAAAAAAAAACATTGCAAAGACCAATAGCTTGACCACTCTAGTATACAGAAGTCACCTAAGACCTTGCTGAAATGCAGATTCCTAGTCCAGCACCAGAGACATGATTCAGTAATATTTGGGTGGAATTTTAAAATGTGCACATTTTATAAGCATTTCTAGTGATTCTGATGCTGGTGGCTCATGAATCAGAGAAATACTTGAAAAGATTATTTTGACATGCGTCATTCAAAAAAACACATGTAGGGAAGTTTCTATAGATAGAAAGACTTCCTCCAATTATTTATTTACCCATCACTTACTATTAGCCTACTCATATGCAAATTAGCAGAGAATATATGCTCAAATGATGGGAAATCTTTATTTTAAGATATTTTACCCAATAGTTTAAAAACTACCGGGCTAGCCATGCAAATAATAATCAGTCCAGTTACAAAAAACTATCACTGCTAACTCAGTAAAGATTTGTAGACTGATATTTTCTCCAGTAAAAATAGTAAGTGATATTTGTTTAGATGTGAATTCTTTTTAGACTCTTAATAGATCAATTTTTGGAAAATATGATATTATTAAATTGCAAGTGAATAGGTCCATTTGTCTATTGGTTAGTTTATATATGTGAGCCTGAATGTCCTTAGATTTGTGTCTAATGTATGACTGATGGTGGTTACTATGTCTAAAAATTAGCAGGAGGAGAAAGCAGAAGAGGAGAAGAAGTAAATGTCTAACAAACTCATCTCCTTACAATTATTTTATCATTGTGATCTGTGATATTCAGCCTCTAAGATGATACCCAGTGGTCTCTGCCTCCTGATATTCATACCACTGTATGGTATTCATACCACTGTATGGTTCTTTTCCATGATGTACCAGGGTGGGTCTGAGTGACCAACAATCTTGGTAAAAGTGACAGGATAGTGCCTCTGAGGCTAGGTCATCAAATCACTATGGTTCTGCCTTGCTTTCTCTGAGAAAGCTAGGGTAAGCCATTTTCAATGTCTCAAGAATATTTGTACAGTTTTATGGAGAATTCCATGTAACAAAGAACCGATACATCCAGACAACAGCCATGCCAGTTAACCAGCTCCATCAACCCTTCAACAGACTGCAGCCCTGACTGACACTTTCTCTGCTCCTCTAAGAGACCCCACCAGGACCATCCATCATTTCTCAGTTCCCTGGCCTCAGATATTCTGTGGTATTATACACGTTTCTTCTTTTAACCTGGAGTTTTAGGGCAACTGTTTACAGAACAATAGAAACCTGATCCAATTTCTACCCATCGTTGTTATGTAAAATGTGTTATATAAAATGTAAAATGTCTGTGATGGGACTCTCAAAAAATCTGCCATTTGACCTTGTGATGTTGTTATATCTAGAAAAGAGAAAGAGAAGGAAACTCACAAATTTAAGTTTATTCATTCATTGTCAGTTGTAAGTATCCTTTAAAGCTCCAAGAGCAGAGATAATTAATAAATCGATTCTATTTTGTACCATACTGCACAGAAATAGTCAATATCTTCCTAATTGAGCATATAGAACATTATATGAGTTTGAAGGCAAAGCCATAGATTTTTGATGTTATTATATCTTGTTAATCACAAATCTATTTAGAATCTCAAAATAATATGAATATTTATTGGCTATAATTTTAGTCCTGTCCTTATTCATATGATTTTGAATGAGAGGAAAGTATCACAATAAATAGGCATCCCATCATACTTTAATATTAGAATAATACTAAAATTAATCCCTTTTCAATAAGCTCATTTAACACATAGTTAATACATTTTCTATATCAGAAATGGTTAATATATTTTATATCACTTAGATATAAGTGCTGATATAAGTGATATAAAATCACTTTATGTCATCTTTGACCCTAATATCTATAGATACACTTTCAATTTAAAAAATGAATGGGGAAATTTGTTATCATCTTGATTATACTCAATGAATCTTCAAAATTAGTTTGAGATGTCACCAAACGTAATTCACATAAAAATATAGTTTTAATTTTGAAGTCAGTAATATGTTGCTGATGGATAGCTATGAGATGTATATTAAAATGTTTTGCAATTATAATACCATCTTAGGAAGAAATTGAAACTCATCAGGGCAACCAAATCCATGAACGTACCTTTCAACTATAAAGTCAAATGGCTAAATATTGTAAAAGACAAGACTAAATTTGTCAAAACTGTGAAGTGGATAAAAAAAATGCCTGAAATGCTTTTCTTTTCTATGACTCACATGCCTGGAATGCTGTACTTCAAAATCCTTTCCCTTCAAAACATAATTTCCCTATTGTCTCAGAGTCTGATACTCTGCTACAAGACAGTTATCCCAATAGCTTTAGTAACCAGTGCTCTGTTCTCACAAATGAAGTTTGAAGTGCATGCTTTCTCCCTGAGTGCTCCAAATTAAGAATATATGGGCAAACCAAATATCCTTGTAGCCTCATCATTCATAACATATAGTCAGCTGCCTATTTTATATGAATCAGTATAGGCCAAGTAAAATATCTTACTCAATTGTATTTCTAAGTATGTAATATAAAAATTAATATTGATTGACTGTATTGATATTTTAGTCCCAAACTGGAAAGACTATTTTTATGAGAATATTTTAAGATTATCAATGGACTTTTCAGGATGGAACTATTAAAAGCAGTTTCTATAACACTAGTATGCAGAGGCTTATTAAATATTTAGGGAACACATCTAAGTAAATCAAGAAAGGCAGTTTCTATACATATATAAATTATACATACACACATATATACATAATTTCAATAGTTAGTAACACAATTTGTTCAATAAGCATGACTTGTTTAGTTGCTAAATATGTTGAAATCAATAAATAAGAGAATAAATTAAATCACTTGTTGTTAGTATTGGACATTGATTAGCATGGAAAATTTTATGCAACCTTGTATAATTTTTGTGTGTGTGATTCAACCCAGGAGCATTCTACCTCTGAGTTACACCCCTAGCCCTATTTTTTATTTATTTATTTATTTATTTTGAAACGGGGTCTCACTAGGTTGATGAGAGCCTCACTACTTGCTGAGGCTATCCTCAAACCTGCAATTCTCCTGTCTCACCTTTGCAAGTACTGGGATTACAGGAGTGTGCCACCATAGCTGGCTAGTCTTGTATAATTTTAAGGGAAATACAGTCAAACTGTTGAACTATCATTAAAGTACTTTATAAGACAATTTGACCAAGATATAAGCATGAACTTATATGTTACAAATTTTAACACTGCCACTCTTAAAACTCCATTAAAACTTTTCATCTGAATTGAAATACATCTCTAATACCTTGTGAGAACTTGCAGGGCCTTTCACGGCCTAATCCCCATGACCTCATCAGCATCTTCAAGTACCATTCTCTCTCCATTATGTTCTACCACGTCATCCTCTTTTTTTTTTTTTCCTTAGAATACAGGTACACACACATACATTCTGCTGCACATTTTGCATTTGCTATTTTTACCAAGATACCATTGCTGTCTTTAGTTACTTGATTTGTGGTTAATTTCTAATTAACCTTGCCTGGAATTCTGAGTACTAATGAGAAAAAAAAGAAAAACTTAATGATTATCAACATCTACTGGTAGCAAAGCAAGTTTTCAGCACATTTTTTTTTTTTCCTTGAGATGTGGTCTTGCATTGTTGCCCAAGCAGGTCTTGAATTTTTGTACTCAAACAATCCTCTTGCTCCAGCATGTGCCAACAAGCCTGACTTCAGTACACTTCTGAATAAAGATGACTCACTCTATGATAGGTTCTTTACACCTCTCTCTCTCGCTCTCGCTCTCTGTCTCTCACCAGTAGTAAATTGGTATCAAAACCAGACAGACATTAAAGAACAGTATAAATAAAATATGCTTCAAAAGTATAGATGCAATGATTATGAACAAAGATTTAGTAAATAGAATTAAACGGTGTGTGGAAAAGACTATGTTTTGATTAGCAGGATTTATCCCTTGAATTCAAGGAAGGTTTAACCTTTGAAAAAGAATTATTACAGTTTACCATAGTAAACTATATCAAAAAATTACATGGTCACCTGACAGAAGCAGAAAAAAAAGCATGTAACAAAATTAAATATGCATTCATGCTACACCCCCAGTCCTATTTAATTAATTAATGTATTGTTTTGAAACAGGCTCTCACTAAGTTGCAGAGGTCCTCACTAAGTTCCTGAGGTAAGTACCATGAACTTGGTAATCCTTCTGTCTTAGCCTCCCAGTTACTGGGATTAAGGTGTGTGCCACCATGCCTGGCTTGTAATGACTTTTTAGATACCATAACAAAAGCACAATTTATGGAAGAAAAATTGATAGGTTGGATTTCATTAAAGTTATAATATTCTGCTTTGCAAATACACTGTTATAACAAAAAGACGAGACACAGATTTGGAGAAAATCTTTGCAGAATTCATATATGGCAAAGAACTGGTATCCAAAATATGCAAAGAACTATTAAAACTCAACAATGAAAAAATAGTCTGATTTTTAAAAGTAATGGGCCAAATATCTAAGTATAATTATCACCAAAAAAGACATACATATGGCAAATAAGAACACGAAAAGATGTAGGAGATTGTACACCAAAACAACAGTGATATACCATGACCAATCTATTAGGATGGCTAAAATATAAAACATTAACAACAAATGTGGTATGTAACAACAAGAAATTATCATTCACTGCTGATGGGACTATAAAATGGCAGAGTTTCTTTTTAAGACAGTGTAGCAGTTTCATGCAAAATTAAACATATACTTGACCATATTATCTAGAAATTTCTTTCCTTGTTATTTACTAAATATGCTAAAATTTTAATATAATCACACAAAAAACTGCAGACAGATGTTTACTGAGCCTTGTTCATAATTGCCAAAACTTGGAAGAAGCAAAACTTACAGCAAAAGGGGAGAGGATAAACTATTCATATATCATAGAATACTATTCAGCAATAAAATGAAATAAGCTATAAAGCTACAAAAAGATGAAGACATTTTACATGATTATTTCTAAGTGAAAGAAGCCATTATAAAAAGAGTATTCTATATGATTCCAGCTATATGATATTTTGGAAACGGTAAAATTATGGGGTTAGTGCAAAAAAAATTGCTGCAAAAAACTTCCAGAAAAGGAAAAGAGATTCTTATATCAGTGAAATAGTCCTGTATGAATATGTGGATATACATTAAAATATGGATGTCAAAACTCATGACATGTATAATGTAAGAGTGAACTCTAATGTAAAATATAGAGTGTAGTTAATAAAGATGTATCAATATTGACTCATCAATTACAACAAATGTACCACACCAATGAAATATGTTAATCAGAGAGAAAACTGTTTAGGGGATTGACGGTGCATATGAGAACTGTCTGTACTTTTAGATCATTATTTCTGTAAACAAAAACTTGTCTTAAAATAAATTATATTAATTAAAAATAATTTTAAAAGACAAAAGTGTGCTATTGCCATGTTGACTTACTAAAATTGTGAACATAGCCAGGCAAGGTGGTGCATGCCTGTAATCCTAACACTTGGGAAGATGAGACAGGAGGCTTGGAGGTTTGAGACCAGTTTCAGCAACTTAGTGAAACCCTGTTTCAAAATAAAAAGGGCTGGGGTGTAGCATAGAGGTAGAACGCCCCTGGGTTCAATCCCCAGTAACACAACACACACACACACAAATTATATATATATATATATGGTTAGCATGTAAGATGCTAAAAGGGAGTTTAAAAATTTGAAAGTAGCATGTGCTCTCAAGACAGTCCCATGAAATATATCCTAAAATGTTTGAATATGATAATAAAGGCAGAAAAACTAAGCATAATAACTTTATAAATAAAATTAATGTCTAAGATATACTTTTGATGAAGCTGACATTGCCTCTCTTATGGATGTTACCTTAATTTAATAATATATTCCAGAATTTAAGTAATGATTATCTGAAGATCTTATAATACTTGGACAAAAAAGTTTTGTATACATTATCTATAAATCTAAGATAATGTCACTCCATTTTATAAAGAAGAAAATTTGGGTTCAAAGATAATAAGGCATTTATCTAAACTCACCCAGTAAGTAGGTTTCAAATTTGGATCAATATACCCAAAATCTACATCACTTTCTCCCTTTTCTTTCTTTCTCTCTTTCTTTTTTTTTTTTCTGGGGATGGAACCCAGGGCCATTCTACCTCTGAGCTATACCACCAGCTCTATTTTAGAATTTTTTTGGAAAAAAGGATCTCACTAAGTTGTGGAGGTCCTCACTAAGTTGCAAAGGCTCACCATGAACTTAAGATCCTCCTGTCTCAGCCTCCCAAGTACTGAGATTACAAGCATGTGCCACCACACCCAGCTTACATTTATTTTCTTAAAGAATGTTATGGTTAGCTATAGAATGTCTCCTGAAGGTCTCATGTATTGATGTTCAGAGTTGATGTAATTTAGTTTTGAGAGTTTTAATCTCATGAGTATATAAATCCATCATGATGGATTTACCAAGACCTGAGTGGTACCCTAGGCCAGTGGGGTGTAGCAGGGGAAGATAGGTCTCTGGGGTTGTGGCTTTTGCTTTCTCCTTCTCTCTGCTTCCTACCTCCCTGCCTGAGCTCCAAAGACCCGGCATGGCATGGACTGAACTCTAAGATCTCCAAAAAATACTGTAAGCAAATAAATCTTCCTTCCTCTAAACTGTGTAGTCAGTTATCTTGGATTATAGCAATGAGAATGTTGACCGAGACAGAGAATAAATGGAAATTCTAGGAGCCATGAAGGCCAAGTTGTATAAAGGTACTTTGAAGCAGATGGAGTTCCTCCAAATACACCCAGTAAAACTTTCATTGAAAAAAGATATGTTGAGAAACAAGTGGGGATGATTTTCAAATGGTAAGCTAAAGGCTAATGTTGGATCTCAGAGAGATAATAGTATCATTGAATAATAGAATTAATTTTCTCAAAAAACAAAGGTCCTTTTCAAGGTTGATCTGTACCATTTGACAAGACTGGCAATTTTCTTTTATTATCCATTTTCCCCTTGTTCCTTTTAAGAAAAGAGCCAAGCTAGTTTTAGCTTCATATATGACACTCTCCCACAGCCTTCCTTGTAGCATCTATTGCCTAGTGACTGATTCTTAGCCAATAGATAAGTGTAACTGATGTGTTACACTTCTGAGTTTTATTCTTGAAGGAAAGATGCTTCTTATTCCATTGCCTCTGCTGGAATGCTGGAATTCACGTGGTGGGAGTGATCTGGCTTTGACATTCTCATAAGGATGGATGAGACACACTAGGAGATGGGTGAGCAACAAATCAGAAGAAATTTGAAGCCCTGGGCAGTCTCATCAAGCTGAGATGCCCCAACTCCTTGGACCACCTGCCAACTGAGACTTAATGTGAGACAGGAATAAATCTATCTTATTCAAACCATTTTCATTTAGTTTCTGTTAAAGCAGCCAAAACACTTTTGAAATTAATACTTTCAAACTCCCTGCTTAGTCTTGTCACCCTTGAATATTTATTACACTTAAATATTTACACTAAACACTAATTTATCAAAAGATACTAATTCCTTTTTTATGTAGATGAATGAGATGGATGTTTTGGATCAGTACAGATGCAGCTTATTTTTATTCCGGGACCATAGACTTCAATTTATATGTTACTGTACTCAGTCTAATTGAAATGTTGAACATTAAAACTCAAGAGAGATCCAATATCAAATTTCACAAGTAGCATTTGTATAGCAACTAACAGGTTATTATCATTATTGTTTACTGTCAGATTGGTCAAAAATTAGTTGAATTTACCTGGGTGCTATTGCACACACCTAATATCTCAGTATTTGAGAGGCTGAGATAGGTTCTAGACCATCATGCAGTAACTTAGCAAGACCCTGTTTCAAAATAAGAAAGGCTAGGGTTGTAGCTCAGACATAGAATATCTCTGGGCTCAATCCCCAGTATCACAGGTAATAATAATTAGTCTAATTTTATGCTTGCCTCATTCAACATATTTTTTTCTTACTCTTTGGAACTACTGGAAATGATTTTGGTTGATACCAACAATTTCTTCAATCAAACCAGTTAAAAAGTGTTAACTTTTAAAATATCCTGAGCAGAGACCAGGGAGTAAGAAAGAGGTAACCAGGGAACTTGAGGTGTTTATTGGACCCAAACTCAAGTAGAGACTATTCATAACAGCTTTAATTGTGAGATAATTGGTTTGACATAGCCTCAGAACCTGCTTATCAAAAGCTTTTTCTTTCTTTTGGGATCATGCCAAATCTGACCAGGGCATCTTATTTACCTCCAGGCTTTTCCTCCTTACTCCCAGCATTGAGGCTGATGGTTTGAATTTAATTCAACTACTCCCAAATGGTGCACTTGCTGAGGTTAAATAATGAATGTCCTCATTGTCTTGCATAGTGAACGGTAGGTAAACTTATGTAAAAATTTGATAAATACCTGCAATTCATTTGAAATATCTACCAAATAGGTCACCAACTATGAATTTAATTTTCCTCTTGTTAATTAATGTGCCTTTGAATTATTTGGATTTATATGTGTTCAAATCAGGATTGGATGTTTCAATTAGCTAGGAGAGGTTTTCATGCCTTATTCATTTAACAATTAATTTTTTCCCAAGGTGAACAGAGGCAGAGGCTAATCAAAATGTTATTTGAAGATTCCTTGTTTTAGTTTCCATTAGATGATTTAAATGTCTGGGAAACCTGGGCTTCCGGGACCAGTTCAAATTGGCCTGAATTGGTCTTGTATATTTTCCTTCAGAGTTTTCCATTCCACAACAAAGTCTAATTCTTCTTCTATAAGATTTATAGATGTGAATTCAACTTTGGGAATTTTTTGTGTGCGTGTGTGTGTGTGTGTTCACTCCAATTGCATTTTTTTTTGGCTCAATCTAAACATCTAGATTTCTTAACCTCAGCTTCACAGGAACTAGAGGTGCCCAGTACCTAACTTCTACTAACTGAAAATAACTATAATGTTTAGATGTTGGAGCATAGTGCTAAAATAACATGTTCATAACACCTTCTCCCTCTTACACTGAAGTAATTAAAATGTATTCTTTCTGACTGTATGCATGCCAATATTATTGGATAATTAAAAAGCAAATATAGGAGAGAAAAATTGCTCACTAAATTGAGAAGAAGAAATATATTTAGATGCTAGAAGATAGTAAAACTGGTGTAGAGAGGCAGAATTGGTGGTGAAGTGGGGCATTGCAGCCAGTTCCTCTGCACCTTTACACTCATTTTTTCATTTCAGTGTAAAAAAGTAATATTTATAAATAATCAAAAAGTGTGAGAGTAAAAAGCATTCATTCTTGCATCTTGAAAGTTCATTTATAGTTTAAAAAAAAACATGATCAGTGAAGCTTCTCATGTGGCTTCCCTAACCCCATCTCCTCTCTCTCTAAAGAAGTTACTCTATCATGAATTTTGCGATCTCAGTGTCAGAGCCTTTTTTTTTTTTAAACACTTAAAATGAATACAATGGCAGTGGTCACTTGAGAAGGCAATTGATAGAAATGAACTAGTAGTCACAGGTAAAACACAAAGAATCAAGCTTAGTAGAAAAATCAATGAACATGGTCATTATGAATAAAAATGTTAGTGGTGATGGGTAAGTCTGGTATTTCATGCCTACTGTTGATTGTATTTATCCTTATGTTCAGTAAAGAATTAGACTTAATTCCCTTTGAGGCAATTGGAAAACACAAGACTTAGTTGTTTTTTAAGGTAAAGAATTTCTGTACACCAAATGAAAGATTCCCATAAGTTAGCACATTTTCCAATGGAGGAACTCTCAAGATTCATAGAATGTTGAGAATCACGAATTTCTTGTAAATATCAAAAAGGAATAGGTGGTTCCTGCAGAAAGTTCTTATTCGCCACAATTTTTTCCCCAAACATTTTAGAACTCATGAGCCACCTGTTCAACCCCAATGTGGCGACACTTTAAATCTCTGGAAAATAATAGAGTGCATGAGGTTGAGATTTCATTGCAATTATTTCCTTTCTGTGTTTACCCAGAAAACATTCACTTTAAAAAATGCAGCTAAGTCTCATGAATTGAAAAATAAGCAGTTACAATCACAGTGATCAAAACAACCAATTCATAGTATTAACCTGCCAAAACTAAAGAAAATCATTTCAAGAGGCTATAGGATGTGAAACTACACAAATAAGAACACAGTTGCATGTAAATAAGTCTTTTGGGCCGCAAAAATTCTATGTTTTGACATAAATTCAAAAAGAACTATAAAAGAAACACAAAAACATGATTTTGGGGTCAATTTTATTATCTCTAGATAAAAATTACATCAATACTTTTTAAAGGAAAGCAACTTTTAAAATTTTTGTTTTTACACTCTAAATAAACAATCTAAATATACAATCAGGAAATGACACACATCCTAAATGTATCTTCAATGTATTTTCAGAAGGTGAATTTACCTGAATTTCCATATACATAGATCAGGAAACCAACATCCTTGGCCTGGCTTTGATCACTGTTTGATGTGTATTTCTGATGTTTCTTTTGCCAATTAAGAAGGTGAAAATAAAGACATGTCTATAAAGGTTGAATAAAAAAAGATTTAGTCAAATAATCTCTTTGCTAGTCAGTTGATAAATCTGATCGATCACAACTGATTTACTGCTGAAAGCAATAGTCTCTGGCCAGGCCAACTACATTGACAGAGCACGCTAGATCAAGAGCACAGTTATGATCAATCTTCAATTGATTTATGTACACATGGGGCCAACTAATAAGTAGTATAGCATATCATCCTCACCAATGACTTGATGACTTGGTTTTGTGTCTAGAATAAAGCCAAAATATGATTTGATGCTTGGCCTAAGTACAAATCAATCTCTGCTTCCCTTTTTTACTCTTCTGCTCCTTACCCTCCCTTCGTGTGTGTGTGTGTGTGTGTGTGTGTGTGTGTGTGTGTTTGAGATTTATTTTAGTGAGTAAAGCCATCTTTGATTAGTAACATTTTTCCCCAATTTTGGTAGTAAAAATGATGTTTAGCAAATGGTAACATCACCCCAAATAAAATTCTGATTATTGTGAATGTGTTTGATCTAAAAGAAAACTTTTAAACATTTATTTAAAGTATTCACATCTAAGTACAAATTAAAAGTGATAGATGAGCCAGGCGTGGTGGGGCACGTTTGTAATCCCAGCATTTGGGAGGCTGAAACCAGAGGATCTGGGTTCGTGGCCAGCCTCAGCTACTTAGTGAGGCACTCCACAACTTAGTGAGACCCTGTTTCAAAATAAAGAATAAAAAAATAGGGCTGGGGGTATAGCTCGGAGGTAGAATGCCCCTGAGTTCAATCCTCAGTACCACACACACCAAAAAAAGTGATAGATGAACAAATCCAAATTGAAGAATATATAATAAGTAAGTGAAAAAAATAAAATAAAAGTAGCCATCAGCTGGATGTGGTGGCACATGCTGTAATCCAAGTACTTTGGAGGCCAAGACAGGCGGATCCAAGGGTAGCCTCACCAATGCAGTAGTGAGATTCTCAGCAACCTAGGGAGATCCTGTTTCAAAACCAAAAATAAAATAGGGCTGGACTGTAGCTGAGAGGCTGGACTGTCCCTGGGTTCAATCTCCAGTACCATAAAAAAAAAAAATAGTATAAAGTATTCATCATTTTTCTCTTTAAATATGACCTGTTGTTTTGCTGTAGCATTTGAAAATCCATTTTGAGAAATTCTTTCATTCAGCCATCTTCAGTTAAGTTTTTGGATCTTGTTTCCTGATAGTCTTCCCCAGGCACAAAGGGAACTAGCTGAGAAGTGTCTTGAGTGTAGATGAAAATTGCATTGAGATTTCTGTATATTGCAACTCCAGTTTCAGAAAGCAAGGGCAGTCATTTGCCTGGCTTCAAGAGAAGAATAATGATTAGCCCATTTTGACTAAAACGGGGATTCGCATTCACTAGTGTCCATGGAAATAAAACTTTTCTTTTTTCTATGCCCATTGAATTCTAAAGAGAGAGTAAAACTAGGACCAGGAATCCAATAGGGAGGCACTTTTTTCTGCCTCTCAGCAAGAGTATTATACTGAATAGGCAGAGATAGAGATAGATACAGAGAAAGAGACATAACATCAGTTAAAAATCAATGCATTTCTTTGTAAGTGCGCTCCAGGAATGTTAAATACAAGACCATTTGTCACATCACGTGTCCTTCCTAAATAAATCTCTTTCCTATGACAGGCATTTTTTAAAAATCAGAAATTAATATGGAATTCATATTCATAATTTGGTAATTTAATTCAAACCCTTTCAAGGATTAGCTATTTAACATATTTATATGTAATGTTTAAGTAATTTGACATGTAAACATGCATATTATATACTGTATAAATATATATGGTATATGGAGGTCTTTGTTCTTTATTTTTCATTATAGGGATAACACAGACACTCAACAAAATTGAAGATTTCAAGCATTTTGTCACTATAGAGTAGGTCCCATTCTGCTCCAGACCCCCTGTCACTTTTCAGAGCCAATCATTATTAAGAATGCCAGTCACACCTTTGCAGAAACTTCCTATGCAATTATAAAACATATACACCTGATCAAATATAGTGACTGTAGGTCTCAATCCACAAATTGACCTAAGTGAGAAATATTGCATTTCTGTATTTCCCTGGAAGCAACTAAATTTCAACCTCTAGCTACTAGCATACTATGAAATTCAAACTGTTATGCTCAACTAAGACTCCAGCCTCGTCTTCATCTCACCTCCCAGGGTCACATGATTTTCCATAGAAACCCAGACACCAAAAGCGCTATCAGTAGGTCATCAGTCTTGCTGATTACAGCCAGCCACTGAACAGATGATACTGTTTCTCAGGTATGCTGGCTCTCCATGCTCTGTGCCATGCTTTGGGGAATGGGGGATGCATGATAAGGAAATCCTTTTCTGATGATTGTTGAGCTCCCCAATTCACTGTCCAGGATCAGGGTATGAGATCCCAATGCTCATAGCATCTATAAAACTCTTCTCTTTTCTAGCAGTCCCTTTTTGAAATATATATATTTATTTATTATATGTATATAATAAATATATTTTGAAATATATATTTATTATATGTATATAATAAATATATTTTGAAATATATATTTATTATATGTATATAATAAATATATTTTGAAATATATATTTATTATATGTATATAATAAATATATTTTGAAATATATATATTTCAAATATATATATTAAAAATATATTTTCAAATATATATTATATATATATAATTTATTGTTGTGAGCATATTTTGTTAAAAATTTAGAAGATTTTGTTATAGTGCTGGGAAATCTTTACAATATAGGATAGAGTTCATATTCTTAATATATAAGGAAGTCTTAAGACCAGTAAGAAAATAATTCTTATAAAGAAATGTAAAGACATTACAGATAAATATGAAAAAGATGACTTTCAAAATAATTTTAAAAATGGCCAAAACACACAAGAAATCAATTTTACTTGTTATGAGGAAAAATGTTAAAATATATTTTTCCCCTCACTAAATTTTGCAAAGATTAAAATTTATCCTATTAACTTGAGTGGAAATCATCCTATGGGGATGAAGGATGTTCTGTGGTGTGGAATATCAATGCATACAATCTTTATGAAGAATTATTGGCTAAATGAAATATACATGTGCAAATATGTCCTAAGGAGTAATAATGGTTAACTATAAAGATTTGTTGAGAAAAATAATATTTTTACAAGAAAAATATTCAACAATAAATGATTTGTTAAATCGTACTGGTTTTCTAGTCAACTCATACAACAAAATAATTAAAAACTGTATTTATAAAAATTAATATAAAATGTTCAAAACATATGATTAAAAAGATAAAAGAGCTTCTCATACCATAGTTTTGTAAATTATATGTTTATGCTGAAAGTGAAGCAAAATTAACAACCAAATGGTAGTAATATTACAAATATCTATATATTTTGGAATTTTTCCCTATTTCCCAGATTCTCTCAAAAGATTATATATTGCTCAGTCATACGGAACACACACACACACACACACACACACACACACACACACACGCACGCACACTTAAAAACAGAATGATCCCAAATTAGTACATAAGTGAATGTGAATTTCAGGTGACTATAATGTTTGTTTAAACCAAGAAAGTACACAGGTTAAAAAATACGATTATCTGCTCCCTTTCCTTTTTGCCATCCAAATCCCATTTTCGAGGAGCAAACCATATAATTCACTTAACTTATTTATTTGATAGTTATTTCTATATTTGTCATTATTATTTATCTTAGCCCTTTCAAATTGCTAAGTGCCAGCTGGATGTGGTGGTACACACCTTTAATCCCAGTACTTGGAAGGCTGAGACAGGAGGATTGCGGGTTCACAGCCAGACTCAGCAACTTAGGAGAGGCCCTCTACAACTTAATGAGACCTTGGTTCAAAATTTAAAAACAAACAAATAAATAAATAGGACTGTTGGTATAGCTTGGAGGTAGAATGCCCCTGGGTTCAATCCCTAGTACCATAAAAAAAAAAGAAGGGAAGGAGGAAGGAAGAAAAGGGAAGGAAGGAAGAAAGGAAAGAAGGAAGGAAGGAAGGAAGGAAGGAAGGAAGGAAGGAAGGAAGGAAGGGAAGGAAGGAGAAATTACTAAGTGTCAGGTTCACAGTCCAGCTGTGCTAGGGCAGTGTGCTAGATTGCCGAATGACTAAAGAAAATACCAGAAACAGTGTACAAGGTATAGGCTTTGTTGAGAATTGCTTATGGGGAAGGTTGAGTGATGAGAGGCTGAACATCTAGATAGGACCTGAGTCCTCACTGTGCTATGCTAAGCAGTGCCTCGTCCCCCTTACGTTGTTTTATCCGGTGGTGCCAGCAGGACAAGTGACATATATCCCCTTCCCAGTGCCTTCAGTTCTGTCCCAGTCACCACTGAGAGATGGCTTTTATATGCGAGACTATGAAATCAGTAACATCATCATCATCATCAGTAGCTTGCTTAGTTGGCTTGTATGACTAGTAATCCAAGGAGGAACCATCCTGGCAGACATGCAAAAGAAACTCTCTACAGATAACACTGGCTTGCCCTGACTCCCAGTGTGCAAGAGAGAGAGAGTCCTTCAAGATGGCATTCACGTGAATACTCTGGCCCAGGCTTGCTCTCTTTGCTTACTTCACTTGCCCAGGTTTAGGGCAAGGGAAATCGAGCGTCAAATGATCTGGTGTCTTACCGTTCCCGTTTCCTTTTAGGATGAAATACTAAATTTTTAAATTTCCTTCAAAGTTTCCAATATAGATATATTTGTGCATTAAGTCACTCATTGATAACACTTGAAATTGTAGATATTTTTGTTGTTGTAGTTAATATCTCTATTTGCATTCCTTCTGAATATGTCCCATTGCATAAAATGAGGACTTTAATACAACTGAATTATCTTTCAGCTCACTAACTACATCTCTCCAATATCTTTCATGTTCTTTGCCTAACTTACCTTTTTATTATACCCTCCTTTTCCTCATGTACTAATAATAAAATAATTCAAAAATAAAACTAAATGAGAGGGCTTACATAGAATAAGAATTTGTATCATTAATGTTTCTTTTTTTTTTTTTTTTTTTTTTTTTTTTTTTTTTTTTTTTTTTTTTTTTGCGGTACTGGGGATTGAACTCAGGGGCATTCTACCTCCGAGCTATACCCCCAGCCCTATTTTTTATTCTTTATTTTGAAACCGAGTCTCACTAAGTTGTGGAGTGCCTCACTAGGTAGCTAAGGGTGGCCGCGAACCCGGATCCTCTGGTCTCAGCCTCCTGAATGCTGGGATTACAAGCGTGCGCCACCACGCCTGGCTCTGAGGTGACTTTTAAAAGCCAAAATGTCCCAGTAAGGTTCAGAGTGAGAGGGGCATTGGTCTGGTACCAGGAGCATCAATTATCAGTGGATGGCTGTGCCTCCAATGGCACCTTCTGCTTTTTTTCAGAGCATGTCCTCACTCACGGCAAAGATTTTAAAAGTTTCCTTCTCTAATAGAGGCAAAGATTCTAGATAAAAGATTCCACGATTTGACAAAAGTATCACTCTAAAGCGACAATGATACTTCCATAGAGGGAAAACAACATATTATTGTATCATTCTAAAATATTTGAGAAAAAATATTTTTTGCTCCTGCAAAAAACAATAATAATAAATAAACAGAGAGAATAGCAATTACCAGTCCTATAGGAGAAAAAGATAACAGAAGGATGAGAAGCAAACATGATCTCTCAAAATGGTACACACATTTTAACATTTGACAGATATTCATAAACTGCTCTTCAAAGAAATAATAGCAAATTAATATTCTGTAGAAAGTATATAAGAATCTGTATATTCTCATGCACTTATTGATAAACTCTTGAATGTTCAGCAATTTAAGTAAAATACAGTATCTTATTTTATATTGTATATGTTAAATTATGCGTGACATTATTAGCCTCTCACCTTTGTCTTTTCATATCCACTTAATTTTCTATTATTTTATTTTATTACTGTAACCATATAATGAGCCTTATTATTGGTAGAGTGACTTCTCATATTTTGGGGGCTTACTGGGAATTAAATTCAGTGATGTTCTGCCTCCAACTTATATACCCAGCCTATTTATTTATTTATTTATTTATTTATTTATTTATTTATTTATTTATTTATTTATTTATTTATTTTACTTTGAAAGAGTCTAAGTTGTTGAAAGTCTCAATAACTAGCTGAGGCTGGCCTCAAACTTGTCATCCTTCTGTCTCAGCCTCCCAAGCATAGGGATTACAGGTGTGTGCCACCAAGCCTGGTGACTGCCCATACTTT
This sequence comes from Graphiurus murinus, assembly GCA_004027655.1. NCBI lineage: Eukaryota > Metazoa > Chordata > Mammalia > Rodentia > Gliridae > Graphiurus > Graphiurus murinus. The sequence goes on along the minus strand of PVLC010016596.1, from coordinate 3,605 downwards.
ATTGTTGTTTATCAGGATTGTTTTAGCAGGGCGTGGTTGCGCATGCTTGTAAACCCAGTTGGAGGCTGAGACCAGAGGATCCGGGTTCGCAGACAGCCTCTGCTACTTAGTGAGGCCCTCCACAACTTAGTGAGACCCTGTGTCCAAAAAAAGAATAAAAAATAGGGTTGGGTGTGTAGCTTGGAGGTAGAATACCCCTGGGTTCAGCCCCCAGTACCGCAAAAAAAAAAAAAAAAAAAAAAAAAAAGATTGTTCTAGCTACTCTGGGTATTGACTTCATATGAATTTTATAATAAACTTACTTACCTGTGTCTAAGAAACTCTTGCTGGATTTTAGCAGGAATTATATTAAATCTATAGATCAATTTGGAGACAATTAACATCTCTTCTATGTTGAACTCTTCTAATCCATGAATGTCTCATGTTTCCCCATTTATTTAGGTCTCCATTGATTTTTCTATCAGCATTTTAAAATTTTCAGAGCGAAAAACCCACACATGTTTTGTTAAGTGTATAATTAAAGCATTTCATTATCTTTGGAGTTATTGTGTTATTGTGCTTCTTATTTCAACTTCTTCATGTTTATTATTAGCATTTAGAATTGTTTTTTGTGTGTTGATCTTGTATCCTATAACTTTGTTAAACTCACTTATTAGTTCCTTATTGAGTTGAAATAATTCCTCTGCACTCCTAATTACCTCTTCATCCTTTCTTCCTCCTCCTCTTCCTCCTCCTCCTCCTCCTCCTCCAGCTCCTTTGTCTTCTTCTTTTTGTGGTACTGGATATTGAACCAAAGGGCATTCTACATCTGAACCACATCCTCAGCTCAATTGTATTTATTTTTATTTTGAAACAGGGTCTCCATAAATTGCTGAGCATCTTGTTAAATTCCTGAGGCTGGCCTCAAACCTGTAATACTCCTGCCTCAGACTCCCAAGTACTGGGATTACAAGCTTGTGCCGCCACACCATCATGAGTTGATGTTGGATTTTTGTCAAATTATTTTTTTGTATTACTTGATATGCTTATGTGTTTTCTTAACCTGTTGATATGACAGATCACATTGATTGATTTTCAAATGTTCAAAAATGTTTTTCAAATCATAGAGCCTTGCATACTGCAGGAAATTTCACTTGGTCATGAGATATACTTTTTATAAACATTTTTGGACTTTGCTAATATTTTCTCGAGCTTTGAAGATCATGTATTTTTCTTTTCTTCACACTCTCCTCATCTGCTCTGGCAATCAGTCAAATAATGACCTTATAAAATGAGTTGGATTGTGCTCTCTCTCTCTCTCTCTTATTTTCTAGAAGAGATTGTATAAAATTTGTTTTATTTTACTAGTGCAACAATCAGGTTCTTGAGATTTCTTTTTTCAGAGACTTTTACCTAAAAATTAATTAATTTAATGGCATATAATTATTCAGATCATATATTTCATTTAGATTGAATTTTGTCTGCTTGATGTTTTCAAGAAATTTATCCATTACTGTTAAATTATCAAATTTAAGAATGTGAAGTTATTCATAATATGCCTTTATGGTTCTTTTAATAACTGCATTATGTGTAAAGATGAATCATATTTTATTACCGATATTGGTGATTTGTGATTTCCTTATTATTTTCTTCAGCCTTGCTGGAAGTTGATCTATGTTATCTTTTTTAAAGCAATCATCTTTGTTTCATTGATGTTTTCTATTGTTTTCATATTTTCAACTTCATTGAGCTTTTCTTTCTCCTGTTTACTTTCAGTTAAATTTATTGCTTTTCTGGTTTTTAATGTAGGAACTTATTGATTTGATATTTTCCTCACTGTTAACATAAGTATTTAAAATGATAAATTTCCCAAAGCATTGCTATACACATTTTAATCTTTATATTTTTATTTTATTAATCTAATACATTTTCAATTTCTTTATGACTTTCTCTTTTTTCGTATGAACTGTTTAGACCTGTGATATTTAATTTCCACATACTTAAGTATTACTTTTGTCTCTCTGTTGATGATTTCTATTATATTATGATCAGAAAATACACTGCATATGGTATTAATTGATTTAAAATGTGGACATTTAGCCAGGTGTGGTGGCACACACTTGTACTCCCAGTACTTGGTAGGCTGAGACAGGAGGATCCCAGGTTCTAAGCCAGTCTCAGCAATTTAGCAATGCCCTCAGCAAAACAAAAAAATAGGGTAGCTCTGAGGTAGAATGCCCTGAGTTCAATTCCCCGAACCACACAAAACAAAAACCCTGTGGTCATTTGTTTTATGGCCCTGAAGATGGTCTATATTGTCAATATTCCATGGTGCCTAAAGAAATGTGTGTTCTGCTGATTTGGGGTACTGTGTGCCATATATGTCAATTAGCCCTTGGTGGTTCTATTTTCCAGAATTTCTACAGCCTTGATGAATATCTGTTTAATGGTTTTATCAGTTGCTGAGAGGGAGGTGTTGATGTCCCCAATTATAATCATGGCTTTGTCTATTTCTTCTTTCAGTTTCACATTTTTGCTTCAGGCTTTGATGTATGCATAATTAAAATCATTATGTTTTCCTGATGGGAGTTTTGTCCTTAATAATTTTAATAATTTTCTGTGAAATATGTTATTATTAGATATTAATACAGTCAATCCCCCGCCCCCTCTCGCTCTCAGGTTTAAATGGTATATTACCTTTATTCTTCAACTTTCTTCCTTCCTATGTCATTGAATTTCAAGTGAGTTTTTTGTTTTGTTTAGTTTTTTGTTTCTGTTTTCGTTTTTGTTTTTTTTTTTTTTTTGGTAGATAGTGCAGACTTGGTCATGCTTTCTGTCCATTCTGCCAATCTTTGTATTTGTATTATTTATCTTTAAGGTACTAATTGATATGGTTGAGTTTAAGTTTGGCATTTTATATTCATTCCTTTGTTTCTCTTTTCTTTCCTTTTTGTGGGTTCCTTGAATATCTGGGGGGGGGGTCCATATTGATTTATTTTTTGTATCTCTAGTGTATGTCTTTGTCTTATAAGGAATACATCTTTTATATAATCTTTGTAGTTGTTGTTCTGGGTTTGTATTGGCATACATCTAGATAACTCAGCACCTTACCACTCAAAAACAGTGTAGAATGCTCAATTCCTTTTATATACCTTTACCTCTCCCACTTGTTAATATTTGAGTTTTGCTCGGTTTCTGGAATCTACAGATTTGCATCTTTCCCCAAATTTGAAAGGTTCTCAGCAGTTATTTCTTCACTACTGTTTTTGCCCTGCTTTCTTCTCCTGCCCTTCTGGGACTGTACAGTATGAAGGTTGTATCTTTTGTTATTGCTTCACGGGTCCCTGCAGCACTGTACATTTTCATTCTGTTTTTTCTCTGTTGTTCAGACTTTAGAAGTTCATTGAATCCACCCTCAGGTTTACTGATGTCAAATGCTTATAGTACTATCACACAGGTAAGTAAACAAAGCCAGCAAAGATTTGGATACAATTGAATATCTAGTGGTATTACAGTGCTTTTATTTATAATTTGTAATAGTCAAAGAGTTACAAAACTGCATCAATACTTTTCTATCTTAAAGCAAAATGAAATTAGAATTTATGATTTCAGGGGCTGATTTTTTT
>PVLC010016595.1:0-35191 GCA_004027655.1 Graphiurus murinus | reverse complement strand
GTCCAACCACAGATGAATGGATTACAAAACTATGGGATATGTACACAATGGAATTTTACTCAGCCATAAAGAAGAATAAAATCATGTTCTTTGCAGGGAAATGGATGCAACTGAAAAACATTATGTTAAGTGAGATTAGTCAGTCACAAAGAGTTAAGAAGCATATGTTCTCCCTAATATGTGGATGCTAGGGAGAAGACGGGGCATAGGAGGGTCTCCAGATGAAAAAGAGTGATCCTCGATAAGCAACGAAGTTGATTTAATTGTAGTGGACGCAAGGGGCAGAGGGACGCCCTAAAGCACATGATGTACTTACACAATCAAATAAAGGTCACTCACTGAAGTGAACCTGAGGGGGAGGGAGGGGGAGGGGATTGGGGTGGGAATTGGGGAAGGGGTCAAATGAGAATTGTGTGCAAATATGTTGTTAACAACTCGTACTTAACAAAGATGTATGCTATATTGCACGAATTGCTACAATAAAAAATTTAAAAAAAATAAGTCAGAGGTAGAATATCCCTGGATTCAATCTCCAGAGCCATAAAAAATGATAATTTTTAAAAAATTACCATCTTCCCCACTTTAATGTCATTGTTTCATTGAAATATATGTTAACAAAAATGCATATGCTAATTTGATAGGGTTTCCATGGTCTCATTTTCTAATGGCCAACTGAGAGGAAAGTCAGATTAATACTGCAACTATTTTTAAACCTGCCATAGTAAACTTTCTGATTACAAAATAGTTGCATTTTTCTCTCAAAGAGAGCATACTCATCACATCCTAAGACACTGAAAAATGATATAGCACTGTTCTTTCAGGCTCAGGCTGGAGGCCTGGGGTCTCTATTGCCAAATTAGATCCACGTGCAGAGGAATCTCCTAGAATGTGGTCTTAAGCTTAAATCTGTGGATTAAACATGCATGTTATCTGATGTCTGCACACAAATGAGTATACACACACACACACACACATACACACACACACAATTCAATGGTGAGACAAATATACACTTTAATAGCTAGCTTTCTTCAAATAGGGAACAGAGAAGTTGTGCGGTTTATAGAAATTCTGATTTGACATGTGTTTCCATTACATTTCCAGCTACTTAAGTAACGACTATATCTTTTGCACTCTGTTTAGCATCCTCTCATTCATTCTTCCTTTTTCACAGGAATTATTCTATTTTGATGATTGTCATTCTGTCTAGGGAATAAAATGGAATCTCTCTGCAGTTTTGAATTACATTTCCCTCATTACTAATGGTACTCAAAGTTTTTTTCATATATTTAGTAGCCATTTGTATTTCTTCTTTTGAGATATTTCTATTCAGTCCAGTTACTCGATTTTTAATTGGGTTATTTGATATTTGGGGATTAAGTATTTTGAGTTTTTTATATATTCTAGATATGTGTCCTCTATTAGAGCAGTAACTGACAAAGTTTTTATCCCATTTTATAGGGTCTCATGCTCATGATTGCTTCCTCTTCTGTTCAGAAGATTTTGATTTGATACCATCCACTTATTCAATTTCAGATTTATTTCCTGAGTTTTGGGGATCTTGTTAAGGAAGTCTCAGCTCATGCACATATGGAAGAGTTGGTTCTATATTTTCTTCTAGTATTTGCAAAATTTCTGGATCTTCGATCTTTTGCAGGACAAAAGATAAAATCTATTTTCATTTTTTTACATATGGATATCCAGTCCTCTTAATACCATTTATCGAAAAGACTACTTTTGTATAATTTTGGTCCCTCTCTCAAAAATCAGCTGGCTATTTATGTATAAATTTTTCTTCCAATGTATCACTTTGAATCTCACTATGATATATAATTATATAGCACTAATGGAATTATAAATTTAAAAATAAATTATCCTACTTTTTTAAGCTAAGTAGTTTCCTCAGCCAGCTTCTTGCCCATAGTTTGAGATACACATGATTATTTTTCTTTTTATTACTTTTTATACTATTTTTGCCCTTTTAATCAAAGCTGAAATCATTCCATTAAAAATTATGGCATTCTTGTGTATCAAATAATACTCCATTAATAACACCAATGCTTATATTTTAAAATCTGAACCATATGTAAAGCCCTTATGGGATAATACTCTTATGATTATGCATTCCTATTGTATGGTTTAATGGGTTTACAACTCATGCCTATAAGATCATTAAACATATTTCATTGAAGTAAGAAGGTCTACAAAGCAATTTTTAAGTTTTTGAGATCTCATTGAATGGTTTTACAGAACATCCTCGATTTGATTTTTACTACAAAAGCACATGTAAAATCAGTGGCAATACTCTTGATTTTTTTTCTCTGTAACTTCTGGACTTGGGTTAAAGGGAATGAGACTCCGTCTTACCTTGAAAAACATTTGCTAGTTGAAAAGAGTGTGGATGAGTAATAGCTTTATCTTTCAAGGCAGCTAAATCCTGAATCATTTATATTCCATGTAAATTCTACTAAAGAAACAAACAGGTTCTTCTTTGACTCATCTGTCTCTATTTTCACCTTTTCAGGCACATCCAAAAGGGACCAGTTCACACTCTGAACATCCTGCCTAAGTGTCTTGTTAGCCAGGTACAATAGCTCCCTTGCCACATTACCATTTTTAAATTACTATAGGTGACAATTTCACGGAGCGTTCCACTACTAAAAAAAGTATAGCTGGTCTTTTCTCCTCCCTCCAATGATATTTTCCTTGCTGCCCTTCAATCCCTCACCAAAAGTGCCCTCAAGTCCACTTTAGCTCCAGAATATATCCCAAACCTGAATCCAATGAATGGCATATGTTATACCTCATTCTAGGGACCAAATTATATTGTGTCTCTCTATGGCTATGTCATTTTAAAAACCCTCAGAAATTAATGGCTCCAAATACACTTTGATTTTCCTCACGATGTTATGGTTAAGGTGTTCAAACAGAGGTCAGTCAGTTGCTGACCTCTGACTCACATAGGGTGGGTCAGTGTCTGCGGCTGAAAGGTCCACTTTCAAGATGGCTTCTTGGCTTACTTATCTTGGGTCTTGGTGCCCTTGTCTTCTCTCTCTCTCTCCTCCTGCTCTATCCTTCTCCAGAAATTTCCCACAGCATGGTAACCTCAGGATAAAACAGACTTGTGGTCTAATGTTCCTTACCGTACAGCAGGTCATCCAAGAGTGAGTATTCTGAAAGCAACTTTTCAAGAGACAGGAAGTTGTAGCAGTTAGGTTCAGAAATGCCTGGCTAAAGTTGGTGGCCTCCCTTCCTTTTTATTTAATTATTATTATTATTATTATTATTATTATTATTATTATTATATGTATATATATATATATTTTTTTTTTTTTTTTTGCGGTACTGGGGGTTGAACTCAGGGGCATTCTACCTCCGAGCTATATCCCCAGCCCTATTTTCTATTCTTTATTTTGAAACCAGGTCTCACTAAGTTGCAGAGTGCCTCACTAGGTAGCTGAGGCTGGCTGCAAACCCGTATCCTCCGGTCTTAGCCTCCCGAATGCTGGGATTACAAGCGTGCGCCACCACGCTCGTCTCTTATTTAATTATTCAAAGCACATGCAGAGCCCACTTACATTCAAAGGAAGAAGACATAGACCCCAGCTCTTAAGAGGGAGAGAACCAAACATATCAAGCATACTTATTCTGTGCTTTGTGACTTTGCACAAATTAATTAACCTCTTTGAGTCTCAGGTTTTCTTGTCTATTAAAGGTAGGTGAAACAGATGATTTATCATACTGTTTAAGCTGTAATGAGAATTAAATGAGACATTGAGCAAGCCACGCTCATCACAACAAACATGGCACCAGTCAAAAAATAACAAATATTATCTGAAATAATTATTTGAATACCCTAAAGAATATTTGAGTTTGTTTATATTATCACAGGAGCAGCTGACTTCATAGTATCTGTTGCAAACAATTTTAAACATAGCTATTTTCTAATACATATTTTTAGCTGACAAGAAAATCCCATGTCAAAGAGTTGAAAGTTATACGGAGCTGTGGGTGGGCTACAAATCTCAATTTCTTTTGAGACGTTTGTGTACATTTGCTATTCAATTTCTGATTCTTTTACATTAATATTAATATGGTTTGTAAAGTCTCAGTTGGGGTTTATGAAGATATTGTTCACAGAGATGGGTTGCATAAATACGCCCCAAAGTCCTAACCTAAGAAGAAAAGCAAATCAAAAGACCTGTATTTCAAAAGACATCAAGTCTGCCAAATATATCTAGAAATGCACACACAGACACACACACACACACACACACACACACACACACACACACACCATAGATAGGAGTGAAAGGCAATAGAAAATCACCTACAATGATCATTCAAATTCTATATGCGTGCGTGATATCACATTCTGGGAGAGGGGTGGTATCTCCTTGCTTTAAACCATATTAAGCTCAACTTTCTCAAATATTTGCCTTTCATCTTCATCTTTAGTATGTGTTCTCTTCTGAACATTGACTGACATAATCATAGGAGTCTATAAGATCTATTGCTTATCTCTTTTTTTGTACTGGGGATGTTACAGGAGCCTTGGTCCCCAGAGCTTGATCCCCAGAGACAAAGGGACATTGTGACAAGAGTTGGAAACGCAGGTTACTTTATTCAACAGGGATGACCCAGTAAGCAAACACTTTGGTTCTGGCCCTTGGTCACTGAAATAACGCATTGTTCATACATTTGGTCACGTAATTGCGGAGGGGAGGGAGGGGTAGTTGTGAAATTTATTTTCCCTAGTGTAAGCGAGACACAGAAGCAGAATGGCGGTTAATGACATATTATTTAGTTCTATATCTTATCTGCAGGGGCCTAGGGAGACTTTGCTTTGTTTATATTAGGAGAGAAGGTACTGGGTTGTGCCTCTTGAGCAGTCTAGGGAGGCCCACCTTGTTCTGTGTCTTATCTCTGGAGCTATCTGTTTGCTATTATCGGGCAGGGGGTAGGGGTGAAGAAGTCTTATTCTTTATTTTAATTTTTAAGCTTCTAGCCAAAAGTAGCTCCAAGGACCCAGCTGGGCTCCTATATCAGAGATTGAACTCTGGGACATTATACCTCTGAGCTATACCCTCATCCTTATTTTTACTATATACATATATATGTATATATATGTATATATATACATGTAAATATATACATATATATATATACACATATATGTGTGTGTGTATATATGTGTGTTTGAACAGAGGCATTTTACCTCTAAGCTACAGCCCCAGCTCCTTTTATATTTTTTGTTTTATTGAAACAGGGTCTCACAAAGTTGCTGAGGCTGGCTTTTAATCTACTATCCTCCTGTCTCGCCTTCCAAGTTCTTGGATTACAGTTGTGCACCATGTTTAACTTATGTTTTGTTATGAAACAGGCTCTTGTTAAGTTGCCAAGACTGTCCTTGAACCTGTGATCCTCCTGCCTCAGCCTCCCATGTATTGTGTGTTGCTTATAACATGATAACATGAATGGTTTTCTCTGCTCTTTGTAACCATAATTATGGGTCCAGATAACATATAATGAGATTAATAATGCATTGTTAGAAGAGATGGGATGCAAATTTAAAGGTCTTAGCTAGGAATTTGCTTACTATTTTTTTTTCTTTAAGTACATCATTCAAATGACATAATATATTAGTCAGTGCAATTGTGGAGATTTACTAAATCATGCCACCACCTCTGCAGAGGTGCGTGGACTTCAGGCATTTAATTCAGCATCTCAGTGGATATAATCAAAGACCTTTTCTCTTTGTTTTGTTTAGGGCTATCTTTATCTTGAGGCTGTCTTTGCTCCCAGAAATATACAAGTAGCAGCAAATAAGACCCTGCTCAGAGCCAGCAAAATAGAGTGTGCTTTTGCTGCTAGGTTAAAACTAAGAGTTATAATATTTATTTTGAAGAGCTCACAAATCAACCCCGAATAATGACGCTTGCATTTTAGTGGGTTTTTGCTATGTGTCAGATACTGCTCTAGCACCTAACTATTAAAACTCTATTTACTCTTCTGGAGAAACATGGGAAGTAATGACTAATTTTTCTTATTTCACAAATAAAGAAAGTGTTTGCAGAGAGGTATTAAAATGCTAGACCAAGACCAAGTAATACATTCAGGTTGTGAAAGATCTCAGCTCTGACCCACACAGAACATTAACTCCAGATAACTTTTATTTAACTCTCTACTGAACTTCCTTGCTGAGTCAGTAGCTCTTAGTAACTTCAGAAAAATCACAGTTTGCTTTTATACAATCAGGACCCCTTTCCAGAGGTCATTCTTTTTCTGTAGAAGGGTGCTCACCTGAGTGGAAATGTTGGTTTGACTGGGGTCCAATACCAGTGGGCATTGGATACCTACCATTTGGAAAACCCAAAATGTGCTCTGTGATGAACTTTTTTAGCCTTTGAAGGGCTGTCATGTAAAAGAGGAATGATTTGGGCTAACACAAAAGGCTTCAAGTGATTACAGGCAGATTTCAGTTCAGTATGAGGAAGTCCTTTCTTCTATAAACAGAATTATAAACACGCTTTCTCTGAAACACACATGGTAGATACAGGAAGATGGAGATTCACGAATCTCATAACATGGTTTACATACTACATAGATTAGATTTCAGTTTGGTTTATTTCTCTGATTGCTCCTTTCTTCTAATTGATATCGAGATTACTTCTTTTTTAATTAAAAATATTTTATATCTAGAAATGGCTAATAAACCCATCAATGCACTTTCGCTTTCTACTCTGACACTTAATACAGGTTTCTTTTAATTTTAATTTTGTGTGTGTGTGTTTGTGTGTGTGTGTGTGTGTGTGTGTGTGTGTGTGTAACTAGGAATGATCCAAGGGTTGTTCTGCCATAATATATAACCCTGGTACACTTATTTATTTATTTATTTATTATTTATTTATTTATTTTGAAACAGGGTTTCACTAAGTTACTGCATGTTGGCCTCCAGCCTGAAATCCTCTTGTCTCAGCCCCACAGCATGAGACTGCAGGCATATGCAACTGCACCTGACTTAATGCATGTTCTTGTCTCCTTTCTCACAGTTTCACAATGTGTACCAAAGGTAGCAATAGTTATTGCAGAGAAAGTAAAGTAAGTAATGCAAACCAAGTAAAATGTTGTTCAAGTTTGAGCACCAAATACACAAAAATGACATTCTCATCTTATTTTTGGGGGAGGCAGGGGTACTCATTTTGAACCCAGGGGCATATTACCCCTCCACTAAATACCCAGCACTTTCTATTTTTTTTAAATTTTGAAACACTGTCTCACTGAATTGCTGAGGCTAGCTTCAAACCTGAAATCCTCCTGTCTCAGCCTTCCACACTCAATTATAAATGTGTGCCACCATGCCCAGGACATTATTATATTCTTATATTCCTTTCTTTCTCTCTGATCTACCTTTTTAATCTTCCACTACATTTGTTTCTTTCAGAAAACATAAAATATGAATAGTTATTTTATCTCTGTTCCTGACACTGGAACTACAAATATAAGTAAGATATAATTGCACTTAGCCTCAAACAAGGTAAGGTTTTATAAGACATCAGGAATTATAAATACTAAATTCTTTATGATGCTAGACTAGCATACAGGAAGAGAACTATAGATAGTGCCTTTATAGTAATAGAGTGGTTTTAGTGTAGTATAAACTGCTAACCATACACTTAGCCCAAATACCTAATATAAGATTTTTAGGTATTTCATAAAAATATGACAAAGAAAAGAAAAAAATATATATGTTGAATTTTATCATATCAAAACTTGTTCCTCTTTTAAATATAACATTTAGAAAATAGACACAATCCAGAGAGGGAAAAAATGATTATAAAGCACATATGATTAAGAAGTCATATCAAACATATATAAAAATCTCTCAGGACTCAAAATCATACTAAAAATGGGAATACCTTAGCTGTGTTGGTTGATAAATGGACATATATACCTGTGATAAGACTGTATAGAACTAATACAAATACAACACACACACACACACACACACACACACACACTCACACACATACACACAAGCACAAATAAAACTGGGAAAATTTGAACAAGATAAATGAACTAAATCAATGTCAATTCCCTAGTTTTGAAGTTACACTGTAGTAATATTTTTCAAAATATTACTCTAAGAAATTAATTGTGTAAAGGATATATTAATTTTTCTATACTACTTCTTATAACTACATGTGAATTTATAATTATGTCACAATATAACATCAATTAAAAACAATTACAAAACTGAGAATTTGTGGAAGCACTTCATCAGGAAGATATAGGATGACAAATACTTTCCTGAAAAGATGCTCATCATGAAGTGTTGGTGAGAATGTTGGAAAATGAAAACATTTCTCACAGCTTCTAATGAGGCTATAGGCTGGTGAAACCACTTGGAAAACTGGAAGTTTTCCTAAAATTAAATGTGTAGCCACTATATGGTCTAGCCATTGCACTCTGAGGTTTGAACCCAAAACAAATGATCACATATGTCCTTGTAATGGCTTGGACATGAATATTCATAGTATTTGTATTTGTAACAACCTAAAGTTGGAAAAAATCCAAATGTCCACTAAACAAACTGTGATATAGCCATAAAATGTAAAACTGTTCAGCAATTAAAAATAAATGAACTATTGCTATATGCCAAAATGTGGATGGGTATTAGAATAACTATTATTTAATAAAGTAAGTTAGACCAAAGTAAACTTAATAAAAGCACATATTATGTATTTTCAACTATATAAACTTTTAGGAATTGCGAACATCTATAATGATAGGAAGCAGATAACTTTTTGCCAGAGGAAGAAGGGTAGGCAGAAAGTAGACACAGAGGGATCAAAAGTCAGGAATTCTAAAGGAACACGATTGAATTATGGAGGCGATGGATTTATTATCCTAATTATAGCTATTTTTACTGACTAATCAAATTATATACTTTATGTACAGTTCATTGTTTGCTAATTAATCCTCACTGAAGCTTTGAAAATATAATCCTTATTAGGATTTGGATCTAGAATGGCCCCCAAAAGCTCAGGTGCTAAAATCAAGTCTCTAAAGAAACAAGACAGAGGCAGGGCTTTTAGGACAGGACTGAATCCTGAGGGCTCCAATTTCATCTGTGGGCTAATCTATCTCATGGATTAATCACCTGTATGAATTGCTGGGTGGTGACTGCAGATAGGTTAGTATGTTAGTATGGCTGGACAAAGTAGATCACTACATACAAGCATGGCCTTGGGGAATCTCTCTCTCCCTCTCTTTGAAACCACGAACCACAATAAAATTCCCTCATCCAAGTTGTTTGTGTCAGGTCTTTTACTCACAGTGAGGAAAGCCAATATGTATTTGATAAGTGTTATCTGAAAAAGTATATCTGAAATTTGAACAAATCAATAGAAAGAAAAAAAGAATTTGATTAAAAATATAAAAATGAAGAAAGGACTTAAACAGACATTGAGAAAGCAACTGAACATTATATTAAAAAAAATCAACATAACTAGTCATCAGGGAACTGTATATTGAAGACACAATAATATATCACTTTATAACTGTTAGAATGGCTATGATAAAAAGTATACAAAGATGTAGAGAAAAAGGGCATCCTTTTACATTGTTGGTGGGAATGTAAATTTGTATACCTATTATGGAAAACAATGTGGAGGTTTCTCAAAAAATTAAAAATAGAACTGCCATATACTCTACCCATCACACTTTTGATTTATAGCCAAAGGAGGTAAAATCAGTATATCAAAGAGACATCTGCATCCCATGTTCATTGCAACACAGTTCATAATAGTGAAGATATGGAAACAACCTAAGTGTCTATCAATTCATGAATAGAGGAAAAACTATGACACACACACACACACACACAGCAATTTTATTCAGTCATGAAACGAATAAAATGCTATCATTTTCGACAACATGCTAAAACTGGATATCATTACATTAAGTGCAAAGTGCCAGGCACAGAGAGACAAATATTGCATGCTTTCATTCATACATTTAATATAAAGAAGCTGAGAATGTTGGTGCATAACTGTAATCTAGTAGTTGGGAGGATGAGACAGAAGGATTACAGGTTCATGAACAGCCTCAGCAAATTGGCCATACTCAGCAACCTAGAAAGTACCTACTTCAAAGAAGAAAAAAATAGAAAGGGTAAAGAGTATAGCTAGGAGTTATAATGCCTCTGGGTTCAACCCCAGTACCACAAAAAATGAAAGAAAGAAGGGAGGAAGACAAGGAAGGAGGGAAGGAGGGAAAGAAAGGATAAAATGAAAGAAAGAGAAAGAAAGAAATCGAGAGAGAAAGAAAGGAAGCTGATAGAAGAACAGGGTAGAATGGTGGTTATCAATAGCTTGTTTGGTTAGTGGAAAAAGTTATAGGATTATATTGAGTGAAGAATATATAATTATAATTAGGAGAAGAAAAGTCTAATATGGCAAATATAGAGAGATGGAAATGGAGAAGTGATTACCTATGGGATGGGGTATGAGAGGATAGGACGTGGGGGTGAAGAACTGGGGATGGCTGCTAGTGATCATGAAGATTATTTCTTGGGTGATGAAGACTAAACTTGATTATGGTGATGGCCTCACATCTCAAAGATCATACAAGAAGCCCTGATTGTACACTATCGACAAGTGAATTATATTATATGTGAAAGATGTCACAATAAAGTTAGCTCTTTTCTTAATAAAGTGGTTTAATAAAATCACAGGATGGTAGCCGGGCGTGGTGGCCCATGCTTGTAGTTCCAGCATTTGAGAGGCTGAGACCAGAGGATCCAGGTTGGTGGCCAGCCTCAGCTACCTAGTGAGGTATTCCACAACTTAGCGAGACCCTGTTTCAAAATAAAGAATAAAAAAATAGGACTGGTGTGTAGCTTGGAGGTAGACTGTCCCTGAGTTCTATCCCCAGTACCACAAAAAATAAATAAATAAATAAAAATAAAAATCACAGGATGATAAGCAAGACCTGTGCAGCTCGTGAATGGAAATTAAGGGACACCATTGAGCATGAGTCTTGGCTCTGGCTTCTATGATAGAAGAGCACAGATTGGGTGAATGGAATGATGGACATGCGTTCTCACTGTTCTAAAGGCTGGGAAGTCCACAAGAAGACACTGGCAGATCAGGTGTCTGTTGAGGGCTGGCTGCTAGGTTTGCAGATGGCCAACTTCTTGCTGAATCCTTGAATGGCTCTGAGTAGAGAGAGATGGGCATTAATCCCACTGATGAAGAATCCACCCTCATGAATAAACACCTCCCAAGGACTCCACCTCCTAATTCCATTGCATTGAGGGTTGCAGTCTCAACATGTAAAGTTGTGGGGCCACAAGCATCCAGTTCCTAACAGCATAGGAGTGTGTGTGTGTGTGTGTGTGTGTGTGTGTGTGTGTGTGCTTCCAGCCAAGTGAGGCATGTGAGAATAGTGCTGCATCTAGATTGATTTAGTGTTCTCTTTCCTAGGGGAAAGGAGTGAGTAGTGGGCATGAAAGGGAGAATTTATGATGGTGACAGGAGCTAGGTGTTCCATGCATTCTAGAGAATGGTCTGCAGCTGGGAAGTTTTGTGAGCTTTGCAAAAATTGGATTATTATCTTATAGTTGTTTTGCATGGTTCTCTATAAAACTCTCCAAATATTTCTCTAGTCTCTCTCTCTCTCTCTCTCTCTCTCTCTCTCTCTCTCTCTCTCTCTCTCTCTCTTTCTCTCTCTCTCTCTCTCTTCATCCCTCCTCCCCACCCCCCTCTCTATTCCTCCCACCTAAGTTATACATAATTATTTTGTGTGCCCTAATGCTGCCAGGAGACAGTGCTCACAGTTTACCTCACAGACTTGCTTTGGGCACCTCTGCTATTCCAACATGAATATGAGGCTGACAGATTTTGTGTTTTCAGCAAGGTTTTCCATGTGTGATGGGAGGTATTCTTTTTTTAATGAAAAAGATTCCACATTCAATTGCTCTCCTTTTTAATCATAGCGATTCAATGAAACAAACTACAGTTAAAAGTAGTTTGTTTCAGTTTTGCAAGATTCAACTCAGACTCCATTTTCAATAATTCATGTTTTCCAGGTGTGTTGGATATTTATTGGAGCATAATCATTTCATCCCCTGTATGAAATTAGTTTTCTAATATATTAATTGTATGAATTAGAAGTGAGAATGAGGTGATCATTACTCTTTGCCAAAATGAAAAACAAAAGATATCTAAAAATTTATGAGTGCAAAGAAGTCGGGAGTAGACATTTATTAATGCAAACAGCTTATGTTGGTAACTATTTGTCTTAAGACAGAAATAATTATGTGTTATTTTTGTTTCAGGAACTGTGCTAGACACTGGAGATCTAAGGTGGACAAAAATATAGTTCTACTTTTCAAAAGAATAATAATTTTAAGAATAACTCTTATTTAACCGTAATTATTAATAGCTACTCTTGTGATAGTTACAATAAATAAGGTTGGGGGTTATTATTATTGTAATTATTACCATTTTAGTTTTTTTACTATGCATTGGCAGATAAGAAATAGGACTTGTGGGTTGAATTTGGAGGAAAAGCAGTGGATATGAAGATGTGTCCATAAAATAGAAAAAAAGTGCAGCATAAGCTCCCTGTTTCCTGGAATCTTCTTTCCCTGTAGGTGGCCTGTTTCAGTACTGCCCTTCCCAGAAAGCCAAGAGGCATGATTGCGTTCTGTCAACATCAAAGCCTATAAGAGGAGTTGCCCCAATTTAACACTAAGCAACACTAGAAGTGATAAATGCCTCAAGATACTTTCAGAACCCTATAATAAGTTGGTGGGAGGAGTAATTTCAGATCTGTGATACCTTGGCATGGGGTGGAAAAGTCACAATTGTGTCTCCTTCAGATGGGTAACAGATAAAACCACTAATAATTGTAAATGGCTACTGCATGGACACTTTGCCACAGTAAGTCTGCAAAATTACATTTGTGGCTTTCAGTAAATGCAGAGAGCTTTGTGTCTAAATGAATTTTCCCTAGTATTCTTACAGAAAAAACTCTGAAAAAAAAATTCTCACTAGCATTTGCCATTTAACTATAATGATTTCATTATTGGCACACCTGAGCTGATACCAGGAGTGTCAATTTAGTGGCCAATTAGTATCTCAGAGGAACCAACTGAAGTGTTCAGATTTCTGGTAGGCACACCAGTTACAAGTAAATACCTCAAAATAAGCACACTTGAGCGTGTTAAGATCCCTAATGTGCCATGTTAAGACCGACATGTTTTTTATTATCACACATCTCTTGTGCTTCAGACCTTGTATTTGACTGCCTACTCAACCCTCTTGCTTAAGTTTATTTATTGTCTTTCAAATCTAGTTAAAATGTGCAACCCCGTCACACTTTTGAGCAATATCATCTCAGTGCCTGAGCTGCCCGCGTACTTTGAAGCTGCCCCTGTCACTCTACCTGTCCCTTTCACGGTGGCTAACTGGCTTCTTTGCCTGTCTTTCCTTAAACACACCAACTATAATTTACCCAGCCCCTGGGGAATCTTCTACCTCCATTCCTATTTTATCTCATTCTTTCCTAGGTATCCTTCCAGTCTTTGATTCAGTAAAATTTTTATGAATCTAGAATTTGTTGCCTAACCTTCATTAACCACTTCCATCCTTAATATTTGCAACTACACCCTAGAGTTTACACATTTTTCACAATTTAACACTTTCCAGTTACACTGTACACTCAGTAATAGCCGGTACAATGTACATTTTGACTCGGCTTCTGGCTTCTGGAGTTATGGCAGAACACCTATCTCTTAATATGTATTGAATCAATATTTTTGAATAATGAAAATAAGAGTAAGTCTGCACAGCAATTTTATTTACAATCTTAAATGTAAAAAAAAACTAATAATGAGATATTATCAAATCAAATAGCTGGCCACTTAATAGAATAATTACTCATCATAACAGAGGAAAACACATGTAAATACATACCTCAAACTGAAAATCCTTATAAATTATGTAAGTAGTAAGAATATAAGGAATGCACCTAAGTGGAATAGTCATTTACAACAAGGAAAATGTTAAAGTCTTTGCTGTGAAAATCAAGAAAATGTTTATCATCACCACTATTATTCAACATTTTCTTGGAGGGTCAAGCCAATATAATGAGATAAGAAAACAAAATCTACAAATAAATATTGTAAAAGGAGACATAAACATATCTTTCCAGAATTACAGCTGATATGATTGTATACATAGAAAGCCCAGGTACCTTAATAAAAATGATTTATATAAAATAAATATTTGGTAAAATAAACAGATATAAGGAAATTTAAAAAATAATCTAAATTATAACTATCAATATATTCAGCTTATGTCCTGCTCTGGTGTGTTAGGAACACTGCCCAATGAGACTTGAATTTCATGTACATTTTGAGGGATATAGGAGATGAGCCTAAATAAGCGCTCATTATGATTATAATTTATTGGATGCTGAATGTTATGGTTTGGATATAGAAATGCTCATGTAGTATCAATTCAAAAATCTTAGGAGGGGAAATCACTGAATCATGAGGTTTCTAATCTCATCAGTGGGGGAAAAATCCATTGGTGGGTTACTAATTTGGGTGGTAACTTAGGTAGGATGAGGCTGAAGGAAGTAGGCTATGGGGGTGTGGCCATGGAGACTTGCTCTTTCTCTGCTTCTGGCTGCTCTGCCCTGACCTCTCCAGACATGACTCAGCGTAGATGGACTGAACCTCTGAAGCCTCCAGAACTGTGAGCATTCTTCCTTTAAGTTGTGGTTGTCAGGTATTTGCCTCACAGCAGTGAGGATGCTGACTATGGACCACACCGATTGCAAGCTGCTCTATAACTAGGAGCTTGTTCAATTAACATAACATTTTGAAAGGAATTTTCTACCTTTCCAAATACAGATGCAGAGCCTGAAAATGTTTGTGAGACCTACCCATGATCACAACACCAATAAGGCAAAGAGCAAGGTTGAGGATCTGTCTTGAGTGGAATGGAGAACTTGCAAGAGATTGAGAGGGAAAGATGCTGACTTTGGAGGCTGTCAGGTTCCCAGGGTTTAGTGTCATATTCTTAACTTGGATAGGAGCCAACTGGGTTCTGCTAGACATCTATCTCACCCAGCTGGCCTCCCCTGGGGCTCCATTAATGCTTGACAGGAAAACACGAGCACAGTAGTGAGAAAACAGCATCATGCAGGTGCATGTTAAGCAAACTAATGTGCTGTCTAGGACTGTAGCCCATTAACTAGACAAGCCAAATCAGGAGCTGTGACCAGCCAGTGGAAAAAGGGCAGGGAAGAAAACATTAGCAGCACATTTGTTGTGTTTCTTGGAAATTTAGGTTGTTTTCTTTTCCTTCCAGCCCTTTTGGCTGAGGAAGGATTCTAGACTCATCCATGTGTCAGCTGGTCTTTGCTAGGCTGAGTCTTTTGAGAAGGTCTGGGTTTCTATTGAAGTCAAATATGCATCTTGGGACTCCATCATTCCAGGGCAAGCAGCAGTATGACTCCTATTCTTCTCATGGTAGAAAGGCTAAAGGGCAGATCAGGGAAAATCTCATCAGAGAGCATTGCATTAGTGGAACTGAGTCAAATCAATGGGGATGGGTGAATCATATCCCACTTGGAAGCATCTGAGGTCCTGTGACAGAGAAAAGGGATTAAGGAACCGAGAACAGCAATTCAGTAAAAAACACTCCTGATTCAGAGCAGCATTGTGGAAATGAAAAATAAATTATTCCCTGGTCTATCCATCTGCAAATTTAGGATACACTCTATCTTTCCATATCCTTACACCATCCATGTCCTCATTTGCTTCCTCCTTTTATTTTCATGGATCTGTTGACATTTTGAAAACATAGAAATCTACATTAGAAGGAATCTTTGTTGCACATCTATAGTTCCAGTACTTGGGAGGCTGAGACAAGGATGTAGGTTTGAAGTCAGACTCAGCAACTTAGTGAGGTACTCAGCAACTTAGCAAGAACCTATTTAAAAATAAATAAATAAATAAAAAGGACTGGGGGTATAGCTCTGTTACAGAATGTCCCTCAGTTCAATCTTTAGCACCAAAACAAAACATAACAAAATAAAAAAAGGAAGCTTGCTTCACTCACTTAAATGATCCCCCAATTTTTCTAGTCATCAGTAATACAAGGTAATTATAAAAAAGTGTTGTCATTTAAATTATTTCAAGTTTCTTTGCTATCAAACCTACTAAATGTCTTATTGTTAAATATATAACTATAAAGAGCTATGAGCCGGGCGTGGTGGCGCACGCTTGTAATCCCAGCATTTGGGAGGCTGAGACCAGAGGATCCGGGTTTGTAGCCAGCCTCAGCTACCTTGTGAGGCACTCCACAACTTAGGGAGACTCAGTTTCAAAATAAAGAATAAAAAAGTAGGGCTGGAGGTATAACTCAGAGGTAGAATGCCCCTGAGTTCAATCCCCAGTACCGCAAAAAAAAAAAAAAAAAAAAGAGAAATAAGAAAGCATAAAATTAATAATTTTCTTTGGAATTTCCAGGAGAATTTAGAAGAAATGAGTAGTTGACGATACTGTTATAGTTTATTTAGTACTCTATTCCTGCACTCCCTGAAACAAACCCTGTATAGGATATCACCATCTGGAATGTTACACATAGAAAACACTGTCCTGGGAGAAGACCCTGATTCCACTCCTCACCTGGAGAATACAAGGTTCAAACACTTGAGAGAAAAGTCCAAGTTCACCCAAGCAGCAACAGAGATACGGTGAGAGCATCACTTTTCTCCCAATGTCCCAGAACACAGAGCATTTTGGCAGATTGCCTCCAAGGACTGCTGGGATGAGTACTTACTATGTAATGAGGCAAGATTTAGAAATAAAAGGAAAAACAGGCAGGAACTGATAAAGGGTGTCAGGGAGCCGAGGCATTGTTTGTGGCTCCAGCACTGATTCATTGTTGATCCTGAGTAGCTCGATTAATCTTCCTGTGTCTCCTATTCCCATTTGTAAATAAGAGGTAATGAATGGGCCTGGAAGAAACATAGAGGATTAATAAGGTAATGTATACACAGAGTTCTGAGCAAATCGAGGAAACGGTTCTCTGTGGAAATGCAGTATTTTGTCCCAATCTGAAAGATAACAGATTGGGAGAGGCAGTAAGAAAAAAAAAAGGAGGGAGGGGAATGGGTGGAAGAACAAAGAGGGCTGGAAAGAGAACAAGTGAAATGAAATTAAATGGAGAGCAGGGCCAAAAGCAAAAGAAGCAGGAAAAGATGGAAGAGAAGAAGCCTGTGTTAGAATGAAGAAAATAGGGAGTTAGGAAAAGCAGGACTAGATTCACATATATATGAAAAAAACAAAAGAAGAAAACACAGGAAGAAGAACCAATTTGATAAGAACATGAAGTGAATGAAGTGCACAGAATAGAGATAGGGAGAAAGGCACTGTGGGCTAAGCAACAGGCAGCTCATGAGCTGATCTTGTTCCCACCAGCAGAACAGCCAGAGGAACATCCCTGTGGCCGCTGGCCTCTAGCTTTGGTGCATGTAAATGAAAACTGTCAGGAAGTTTTGAGGGGGCTTTCCACTCTGAGATGATTATAGGACACCAGGATGCCAAGAAAAGCAAAGGACAAAAAAAAGTAGTGGTAAAAAGGTTAGAGGGGAAAGAAGGAAAGCAAATTACCTAACACTTTATCTTTCTCAGATCATGAGTACAAATTATAAACACCCTTCACTTGTGAAAAAAAGTAACATCTTTATAGCCCTATAAAATGAGACATTGTCAATTCATTGTTGAAACACTAAATATCAAGCAAGACAGGCAAAACAATGCTTTCTCTCTCTCCTTTTTCATATATGTTTAAAAATTATTTATTCTCAATAAAAACATTTTGTTATCACAAGAAACCAATGCACCATGAACCTATGGAAAGCAGAAAGAAATAAGCAAAGGAAGAGAAAAAGGAAATAAGGAAGGAAATACTGAAGGAAGAAATGAAGAGAGATGGAGGAAAGAAAGAACTCACAAGTATGCCTGGCCTTGGTTCTGAGAAAATCTCCTCCAAAGGAGCTGAATTAGGTAAGAAGTGAAGCAAGAGAAGCAGACACCACCACTGAGCACCTGCCAGGATCACTCAAGTCTCTGTCCAGCCTTCCATTATCCCTACCCACAATTTTGCCCTGTTTCTCATAACTGTGTCAGGTTTTCACCACTTTCCTCAAGACATTTCACATTTCTGGAGACAATGTCCATCTCTGGTCTGTCGTCAGCTCCAGGGTGATTTAGGAGTCTCCCTGGGGCTGAAATCCTGCCCTGAGTTCAGGTCCAATGGAAACCTGGCTCTGACCTCAACCAACTGGCAGATACCTTGGTGTGGACCCCCTGCAGAGCCATCAGGTCAGCCAGTTTTCAGTGTCCCCTACCTACATTAGCCCAACTGTCTGCCACCAGAGTACCTTGGTCATTTTATATTAAGTTTCCCATCCCAATTCTAACCACCTCCTTTCAGTCATCTTTGTTTCTATACTTTAATGGGTGTGTCCTTCCTGCCATACTCTCTGAAATCCAGACAAGAGCTCCCTTCATAGCCCTGGGGAAACTGTGGGTTGTCGTGGTCAGTCTTAGAAGTGTACAGATTGCAGAGTCCTTAGATATAGCTAGTCACTCAGCCACAAGATGCAGTGAGCTGACAGCCTGTTGAAATGCTGAGTGTTTAAACTGAGAACTGAACATCAAATAGAAAAAGGAGGACACTCAATAACAAGGTAGCAAGGACAAGAGAACTTCCTAAAATCTCTCTGTTAAAAGTGCATCTTGAAGGCCAGGAAAGTGGTGGCCCATGAGGAGGGAAGTTGCATTTCCTAAATTGCCAGAGTAGATGGTTCAGGCATGGTTTGTTTAAATGGCTGAGGGAGTAGGGTATGCTCAAGTGGATATGTTACATGAAGAGAGAAGACCTACAAGCACTTGTGTTTTGATTTCTCATGGGGAATCCCAGGGAACTCACCAGAATGTGCTAAGGAGGCTGGCTGGTCAGTGAGAACTGCAGTGGTGGCTGCATCTGCAGGACAGAGCTGACAGTGGTGGAGGCAGACACTGACCTGGAATCACTGATAGAAATGATGGTGATAGGACCCTGAAGCAGAAGCCAGGTGGAAGTATCTGACAGGAGATGTCCAGGATTGCACGGATGCTTATAACCAGGAGAGCCAGGTGGGGATGGTCTATTGAGCATGGTGAAGTTCATGAAGATAATATATAGCACCCTCAGAGCAAATACAGGCCAAGTAGCTGGGCAGAAAATGAATGTGCTGCTTATTATATATGCTCATCTCTATAAGAAGGAAAGTCCAAGAGGATAAAATAAATTTCACTCATCAATAAATGCCTATTGCCCCGATACGATACCTAATCTCAGCTGGGATTCACAAGTGGAATCTGTTGACTGATGAATTGACTGGTTTCCCATGAGGAATGACTTGCAACCACAGCGAGGGTAAGTGCTATAAAAATTCTCCCAATTCACTTCTAAGGTAAACGATGGCCATTTCCTCAGAAGATTTTACAATGGTAAAAATGAGATATCAGACATTTCCAGAATAATAGATGCACAGTGTGAATAGCCTTCTCTGTCATTGTTGGAATGGGATCACATAAGGCCGGGTAATAGATGAAGCCCTGGCTAACGGCTGTGTGACAGTGGGTTCTGTGGGCTCAAAGAGCCAGCATCCGGTCATTTCCCCTGTTACCAACTTCATCACTAAAGTTGACATACTGGAAATTGGAGTGAGCACTTCATTTCACTTTTGACCTATGGAGTAAAGACTACCAAAGTACAGCATTAAAATGGCAAAAGGTAGAAAAATCCCAAATGTGCATCAATTGATGAACAGATAACCAAATGCAGTATGTTCATACAGTGGGATATTACTCTGTAAGAAAAAGGAATAAAATATTAATAAGCTACAATATCAACAAATCTGAGAAAAACATTCTACTAAGCAAAAAAGCCAGTAATTATATACTAAATGTATGACTCTATTTATGTGAAATGTTAAGAAACAAGAAATCTGTAGGAAAAGAAAGTAGGCTCCTGGTTGCCTAGGTCTAAAAGGATTCAGAAAAGTAGGAATGACCCATAAAGGATGTGGTGTTTCTATTTTATGTGATAAGGTATTCAGAAACTGACAAAATGATAGTGCAAAATTCTTGAATATACTATTTTTTTTAAATTCGCATGTTCCATAAAATTTTTTGTTTTCATTAATACACCACAAATAAGCATCTGAAAATAAAAAAATTATCTCAAGATAATTAGGGTTTTTATAAAACTATATTTCCTTCAATATATTTTTATCAAATTAAAACTACTTAAATGGTACAGAGTTCAGAAAAATTATTTATCTCTGTTATTGAGATTATACCAAATATAATGTCATTTCCTACTTCAGTGATAATTTCTGGGAAGCAGTCAATGAATAACTTGTTATTCAACCAATCAAACCTTCCATGAGGTAGAGAACTCTATACAGAGAGGACTGAAAGCTTCTGCAATGAGTTTATTCATGGAAATTGTTGTATTCCACTAGTGTACTGCTGGATCACAAGTAGCACAATGCAATGGCTTGAGTTTAAACTGCTTTATGCCCTTTAATGGAGACATGTTAGACACAAAAGTACGACATAAAGTGCAGAATGGGGAGAAATAAAATGGTATCAGATTGGAGAAGGTCAAGTGGAAACCTATGGAGCTGCCTTGCTCCCAAAGAAGACAGAAAATAAAAGGTAACACCATATTCTGGGAAGATGGTACAGATTAGTGGTTCCTAAAGGCATAAATGATTCAGGGTTGGTGATCATTGGTTTATCTTGATGTAATTCAGTGTTCCAGCTCTGAAGAAACTGGCTTCACTCTGAGCCAGTAGCCATAGATTGCCAGGAGAAAATTCGAGTGATCACCCTGATTTCAGCTGCAGTGCTCAGAACGGTATTGTGGAGCAGATTGATGAGGCCTCTAGTAAACAGGACATGATTGGCACATGCATTCTTTCCTTCCCTAATTAAAAATGATGATACACCACAATTCACACTCCTATGGAATGCATGATAATCATTTCCAGTTTTTCCCCAAGGCTATGCTAATTCTGTGAGAACACAGTATAATTTCTGGATGTCTCATGAAACACCACACTGATCGACTACATCAAGGATATCATGCTTATATAGCTCCGTGTGGAAGTAGGTGATTTTCAAATGTGAGAGCCTGGAAAGAAATGCCTACTCCAAAATATGGGAACTTAGGAATCAGCCACCTACACGAAGGATTAAGGGGCCAATGCTGACACATTCCTTTCAAAGTGAAAAACAAAAATGTTGGTGGCATTTTTCACCTAAACTCCAATTGAAAAAGTTAAGATAATATTCTATAATTGTCCTCAAGCTTGGAAGCAATAGGCCCTAAATTTGGTGAATGTGGTTCCAGTGACTTTTACTGGTGACATGGGAGGCTGTCAGCTTTGAGTGGAACCTGAAGCAGGCCAAACCCATGCAGCAGATACGGGCTTGATGATGGTATATCCAAGTGGTCATGCATCTGGAATTATAGTTCCTTTGGAATCATCAGTTCATGAAGTTGGGGAGGCCCAGCAGCATTGAATGATAGTATAAAAATAGTTCATCTAGAACTAAGCATCAGAATGTCATAAATAAGTCTCATGAAAAAGTTTCCTAGATACACATCGGTCACACACCATATTTTACAGGTTTGGATCTCATCTATAATCAAAAGAGAAGGGTGTTTGTGGTTATCTATATAAATAAGGAAAGGTCTGAGATTGGTATACAGCCAGACCAGCCCAGTGTGGTTTCATAATTTAAATGGAGGGTTGCTGTATCATCACTGCAGTCAAGGGTGGGTTTTGAAGACAAAATATTTCTGATGACTATATTCTGTGCATGTCCCTGGTAATCTACTTGCAGAGGTTCCAGAACATACTTGGCTTACTGTCTACTTTTCAGGAAAAAAAATAACTCAGCACCAGTACATCCCCTTGAAAATCTACCGTCTTTAAGAAAATAGAAAGATGTAGTGTCAAATTTGCATTGTTTCATGTATCTATATTTCATTCCTGTATCGCATGGAGAAGGTGGTATCAATCAGTTAAAGAATCTATGGAAATATTTTAAAGAAAAATATACATGGACTTGGGAAAAGTGGTTGTGACCTATTGGTTGATTTGAGACCTATGAGGAAAACAAAACAAAACAGTGCATAAGTGATACGATGAGGTCCAAGGTTGAGGCAGAAACAGAAACAGGGACACATGAATGGGGACATGAGGTGTGAAGATCTTTGTACAACATGTTAATATCCATCGGAGAGCTTCTACCAACAAGAGCCGTTGAACAACCAACTAGACAAAATAAATCAGCCAGTTCTCACCAGCAAGCCTCCATTATCAACCACCACACAACTGGCATGAAGTACCTCTGAAGCAGATGGACCTGGAGGCAGGGACTGCAGAAGAGGGGGCTGCCAGGTAGACATAGAAGCAGTGCATGAAGAAGACTGAGCCCATGCACACGCCAGGTAGCATGGACTCCCGCAAACACCCCTGATGTAGCTGCTTTCAGGTCTGAATGTCCAAAATGCCAGCAATGGAGACCAAGCCTGAGCTTATACTAGGTGACAAATGCTTGAGGTTACCAATCAGTCACTTGAGGACAAGGTAACTCCATTGGGTCCCTTCTTCACAGGGGGTCAGTGTTTTATTTTCCCAGGGATGAATACCAATTTCAGGAATGGGCTAATTTTTCCTTCTTGGAGAGCTGCAGCCAAACATACTTATCTGAGGGCATAGGCAATGCTTGCTGCTATGGCCTAGAATATTACACACTGTAAAATCAAAGGATGGGACCCATTTCACACTGAAAGAAGTTTGCGAATGTCTTCATGGTACCTACTGATCGTATCCCATGCTGTCTCAAACAGATTCAACCAGCCAAATAGTGTTCTAGAGTAGCCTGCTTAAAGTACAACTGAAGCTCCTGTAACCAAAGCTCCTCTGTATACTAAGGATAGAGGTTTTGCACTGACACACAACCCGATTTGTCGCAATGTCCTCGGGAGGAAGATCATATGGGTCTGGGAAACAGAAACGTGGAGAAGTATTTCTACTACATATCACAATTCTTAGTGAGTTGCTGAGACGCTTTGTCCTTCCCATTCCTATAACTATGGAATTTTTAGGGGTAGGTTTCCTAGTCCTTAAAAGAGAAACTTCTTGCCAGGGAACACATTAAAGGTCCCATTTCATGATAAGCACAGGTAATACCTGAGATTCTGGAAATTCTGAGGTCCAGGTGTCAGGAAACAAAAAAAAAAAATAGAATGCTCATTTTTACCTGAATAATTGGCCATAAAAAGTATGAGGAGGTGACACTACTATTAT
The DNA here is from genome assembly GCA_004027655.1 of Graphiurus murinus. Taxonomy (NCBI): domain Eukaryota; kingdom Metazoa; phylum Chordata; class Mammalia; order Rodentia; family Gliridae; genus Graphiurus; species Graphiurus murinus. The sequence continues at coordinate 11,725 of PVLC010016595.1, read as the reverse complement.
ACAAAGAGATCAAGGAGGCAAATGTTTGGCAGCCAGGTAATGTGGCAGGATTTCTGCTTTGGCGTTGGCTGAACATGGACTAAACCTCTGAAACCATGATTCCTTACCCAGTCTTCCCTTATTCATAGTTGACAATAAATAGAGAAGTGGCATGCCCCCAGTCTGAGAATAGTATGATTTTCAAGAACTCCGATACCTCAAGAGAGTTCATGCATTTCATGAGACAAATTGCCAAAACCAGTAGAGGTGATGCTTGACAACAAGGGAAGTTTGGAACCCACACTGAAGGAGGGAGAGGATGGTGTAACTTGCGGCCCCATGATGGACGCTGAGTTTTAACCTATTAATGTTCTATATTTCCCCTCTGGGCAGGAGTTCCTTTGGAATACTAGAGAAAAAAAGAATCCTAGAAGACGTGTGTCTCGGATTTTCATTATCTTTATTTTATGAGCTGAATCAATTTTATTTAAAATTTCTTTTATTTATTAATAGAAATAATATTTACTGAACATCTATTATTCATTTAACATTTTTTTCTTTTGGATCAGAATACAACCATGAAGAGTACATCCTGTTCGGGATTTATTCTTCTAGCATTTCTGTGTTTAATGTCAATGATTACATTATGGTTTGGGTTTAGAATACCTCTCCAAAGTTCTGGGTTGAAAGCATGATCTACAAATCAAAAATATTGAGAGGTGGGGCATGGCTAGAGAAAACATCATTTGAGTGTGGTTTTGGGGACTCTGTACCCCTAGTCTCCTTTTCTCATGCTTTCTACTTCTGCCAACCATTACTGAGAGCAGCTTTTCCCCACCAAGCACCCTGCTACCAGGGACTCTTCCTTGGAACCAGTTAACCATGACCTGAATCTCAAACCATGAGCTATAAATACACATCTCCCCTTCTAAGTGGTGTTGACTGGGTATTTGGTCACAGTGTTGGATAAGCTGACTAAAACAGATTCTATGTTTCATTTCTAGGATTTCTAGTCAGTTGTTCAAGTCTTAATTCTTGACTACTATCTGCCTATTTTATTTAACGTTTTATTATTTGATGAATCCTACATCTTACTTAATCTCTTTGAGATTGCGAACATATTTACCTTAAATCATTTTTGGTACCACTTGATTGCACGAAATTTTTCTGAATAACTTAATTTTCCTCTGCATTTATCTCTTGACTTTTTTATTTAATTTCTACTTGCAAACATATTTTGAATGGATGTGTGATTTTTCCTCCCCTCTTTCTCATATGTCTGTATAAAATGTTTTGCTATGTTTCTACTCCCTCCCAGGTCCTCATTATGCTGCTTAGTTTTCTAATGGTTCCACTGAGATAATTTGGCCAATCATGTGATTGAGAGCATGTGAGTTTCTCTCCTATTTCCCTCCCTTGTCTCAACAGATATGCAGGGTTCAGCAAGCTATAACCAAATCACTGCTGTCATTTTTCTCAGTTCTCTTTTCTAATGATTCTTATTACGGTGCATACTAGTTATTTCTCAAGTACAAGGTCCTGCCTTTCTCTGCCTCCTTGAAGGAACAGAGGCCAGTAGGTCAATAGCCTGTTTATTAGCACAGGTATGATCCCTGTCTACTCTGCTGAGATGATTTTATTTTTTTATGTGTAATGTATCTGGACACGTGTGTGTGTGTGTGTGTGTGTGTGTGTGTGTGTGTGTGTGTGTTCTTTTTAAACATTTCTTTATCTGCTAATGCTGTATGTATGCTATTTCGAAGCACAGAATCACAGTGACATTTGAACTTCAGATTAGCTTTATGTCATAGGTAGATACAGAATGCTCCCTGAAGGGCTCATGTAGGGCAGTAGGGTGTTTTTTAGAGAAGGTGGGTCCCTAGGTGTGTGACCTTATGGGTGTAGCTGTGTCTTTGATTCCCTTTGCTTTCTTCCTCTCTTGACCATGGAATGAGAGTGAAGCCTTGTGTTCTCCCTTTTTGTGCTTCTTGCCACCAGCATACCTTAAGATCTGTGGTTCCTGGCCTCACATGGACTGAGATTTAGAAATGCCAGAAGTGTGGGACATCCTCAAGGAAAGGCTGCAAGCTGGGAGCCATGAAGCTGGGCTGGAAGAACGAGTATGCTACCCCTTGCAATCAACCAAGCCACAGGAACAAGTCTGCCAAAGCCCTTTGGAGATTACATCACACCACCATGTGTCCGAAAGGCACAAGTGTCTGGAGCCTGAGGATTAAATGCTTGCCTTGCTGGATTTTGATAAAGTTTTGGTCCCATTCTTCTCTCTAGGGTACTAGTACTCCTTTTTGAAATGTAAATGTTAATCTATGCCATTGTACATTAGATGCATGTACCTTGTGATTTATTTTTGATTTTCATTTTTCTTTTACAGGGCCTCACAGAAGTTCACTTTGAGTCTCAGAGGAAACTTTGGAGTTTGGGACTTTTGAGTGTTTCTGGAACTGTTAAGAATTTGGGAACTCACTGAAATGGAATAAATGCATTGTGTGTTCTGAATTGGTCATGAAATCTTCAGGCATCAGAGGGGGAATGACATAGATATAGAATGCCCCCTAAGGACTCATGTAGGTCAGCAGAATGTAGCTGGAGTGTAGCCTTAAGGATTGTGTCTATATCTTTGACTCTACTTGCTTTCTTGTTTTTTTGCTTCTAGCCCCCATGATATAAGAGTGAAGTCTTATGCTCTCCAGGTCTTCCCTACCATCAACTGTCATGCCCTGAGACCTGTAGTTTCCATCCTCACACAGACTAAATCCAAAATTCCCAAGATAATTTTGTGAGCTAATTATTTTTTCCTCTGAGTTACATGGTTGGGTCTTTGGATTACAGCAGTGAGAATGCTGACTAGGATGCATTGCCTCAGACTAGCTTATCTGCTTATGATCATTTATCTTCTATTTAGAATATTTTTTATTTGTAATTTTATTATTTACTTATATTTTGCAAACATAGGGTCTTCTCCATGCCAGATAAGTGCTCCACCACTGAGCTACATCCCCAGCTTAATGATATATTTTTAAAACTACTCATTACATAAGTGTATTTATTTGTGTGAGCATGTGTATGTTCCTGCTATATTTGAGTAACAAAATAATCTTTCAGAGGGACATTTTATTTTACTTTCCTCTGTGAAGCATGCATGCTTCTAGTGGAGGAATGGAGCTATGGTCTGTCCCAGAAGAGCAAATTGTAGACACACTACTTTCTCCGTAAGACTCAACCTGAAGTAGACCAGGCCTTGGTGTTTTCTTGTTATTTAATTTTCTTTTCTTGGTGCATATTAATGATACAGAGTGGTTTCATCATGGCATATTTGAACATGCATTTAACACAGTTCGATCAGTTCCACTCCCCATTACCTCCTCTTGCCCTCCTTCCTCCCTTCCAAATAAGCCCTTCCTCTAACCCATTGGTCTTCCAGGATGTCAAGAAAGTAGACCAGACTTCTTGAAAACTAAAGTTCAACTTTAAAACAACTGTATTCCTTACAGTAGTATACAAATTGTCCATCAAAGGAAGGGACAAACATTAAAATATCAAAACTATTCATTCAATACTTGATTAAAAATCTGGTATTCAGTTGAAGATAGGTATATCATGGACACATACAAGGCTGAAATATTGAAGCTCATCAGATTGGATATTAAAATCAGTGTGTTTTAAAAATTGAATAAAGAGCCATAGAATTTATGAAAAGGACTAGAAAAACTGTAACTCTTTGAAATTAAAAAGCCAAGAAAGCAAATAACCCAATCAAAAAATGGACAAAGGATCTAAATAGACACTTCACAAAAGAAGAAATACAAACGGCCAATAAATGTATGAGGAAGTGTTCCACATCATTGGCAATCAGAGAGATGCAAATCAAAACTACCTTGAGATTTCACCTAACCCCAATCAGAATGGCAATCATCAAAAGCACAAACAACAACAAATGCTGGCGAGGGTGTGGAGAAGTGGGAACCCTAATACATTGTTGGTGGGTTTGCAAACTTGTGCAACCACTTTGGAAAACAGTATGGAGGATCCTCAGATGAATGGGAATAAACCTACCTTATGACCCAGCAATACCACTTCTGGGTATCTACCCAAAAGAATGGAAACCAAACTATCAGACCGATGTATGTGTATCTATGTTTATAGCTGCACAATTTACAATAGCCAAACTATGGAAGTAGCCAAGGTGTCCATCAACAGATGAATGGATTACAAAACTATGGGATATGTACACAATGGAACTTTACTCAGCCATAAAGAAGAACAAAATCATGTTCTTTGCAGGGAAATGGGCGCAACTGGAAAACATTATGTTAAGTGATATTAGCCAGTCACAAAGAGTAAAGAAGCATATGTTCTCCCTAATATGTGGATGCTAGGGAGAAGATGGGGCATAAGAGGGTCTCCAGATGAAAAAGGAGAGACCCTCAAAAGTAAAGAAGCTCATTTAACCGAAGGGGTTGGAGGGGGGCACACTAATGTATATCAAGGTCACTCACTAAACTGAACTTGAGAGGGAGGGAGGGCGAGGGAGCAGGGTGGGAATTTGGGGAAGGGGTCAAATGAGAATTGTGAGCACATATATCATTACCAATTTGTACCTAACAAAGATATATGCTTACAATGTATGAATAAAAATAAAAATTAAAAAAAAGAATAAGAACAGAACTCAGTAGTTAGGGTTTAATAGTAGATAGAAATCTGGTAAAGAAAAAAATTATAAAGTGGAAATAATTTTACTGTATTCTTTTGAAACAGTGTATCACTAAGTTTCTGAGATTGGTCTCAAACCTGAGATCCTCCTGTCTCAGCCTCATAAGTATTGGTATTACAGGCATTTGTGCCACCACATTCAACTTATAAACACTGTTTGAAAGCTATTATTTGTGTACATTGCAGTTTCCAAGATCAGAGAATTGTCACTCACCCTTCCCCTACTCCTTTACAGCACCCCTACTGTCTTAAGTGTGTCCTAGCTATGTTTTTTTAGTTCTGATAAACAAACATCAAAATATAATTATAACTCAAAGTTAGTAGTTTATATTAGGGTTTTCTTTAGTGCTGTATGCTCTGCAGATTTTAGCAAATGTATAAGGTCATGAATTCAGTAAGTATAAAATTATTTCAATGCATTAAAATTCCATGAACCTCACAGCAATCACTAAGCTCACTATATTTTTTCTTCTTAAAATGTGTCTTATAAGCCAGGTGTGGTGGCACCCACCTGTAATTCCAGTACTTGAGAGGCTGGGTCAGGAGGATCACAGGTTCGAGGACAGCCTCAACAAATAGTGAGACTCTTATCAACCTACCGTGACCTTGTTTCCAAATAAGAAATAAAATCACTCTATGGGTATAGCTTGAAGGTAGAATGCCTCTGGGTTCAATCCCCAGTACTACAAAAAAAAATGTGTCTTATAGTTGGAAAAATACATGTGTCTGTTTTGCTTCCTTTGGGACTTTTACATTTGCACAGTGACTCTCAAGAATGGCTGAGTGATTATATGAAAGATCAAATAAGTGGAGAAAAAATGGATAGATTCTTACTGAATATCTATTGGATACAGTATAGACCTGGTTCATACAGTTGTTAGGTTAATCCACTTGAGAACTCCCCTTTGTTTCCAGGGATAGAATTCAAAGTGGTGGCTCTTTAAATGAACAGATTATGAAAGGGGAAGAACTTTTGACCTAAAGAACAACCCAGAGCCAACCCCATGTACTATTTCATGGTGGCCCCTGGAATAGAGAAATCATAGTCCAAACTCCTGAAAAACACAGCTCTGATTCTACATGAATGGGTAAAATTCTGGTGTGTTCTGTTCTTTATGTGGTAGAGGGAATGGGAAGGGATTTTCTGACCCTCTATTAATTGTGTAGAGGGCACTTTTCTATTCTTTTAGGGGCACAACTCCTGCATCAAATACCAGTAATCTTTAAGCTTTATTTTTTTTTCACTTTGATGTGGAGCCTCACTATGTTGCCAAGAAGGGTCTTGAACTCCTGGGCCCAAAGGTTTTCTCCTGTCTCTGTCTCCCAGGTAGCTGGAACTACAGGCATACACTACTACACACTGTGATAAGCTTTAATGCTTCTTCCTACTTTCCATGTGCTTAAGAAAGTAAACAATAAATAAATAAATAAATAAATAAATAAATAAATAAATAAATAAATAAATAGTAAATAAACAAATAAATTCAGGAGGTAGAGAAGGGTTAGAATAGTTTTTAAATAGCCTGCAGGGTCCTCAAGAAATCCTATGCATGTATTTTCCGCATACAATGTACTTGTGTGGTTATGCTCACATTTTGTCAGGTGGATTTATAGTTGAGGTACTTGGACTTCAAATAAATTAGGGGCATGTCTAGTGGTCAAAGGAAGAAAATCTTGTTATAAATTGTTATTTTCTTTGGGAGCCCCAACCCACAAATGGAATTGCAAGAACGTCCAACAGAGTAACTGAGGTACATTTCACTATATCAGTAACAGTATAGCAATAGCTCTGGTATGGAAAGGACTCATCTATATTGAGGTATTAGCTTTTATACTTCACAGTATTTTTTTTGTCTGAAGACATTTGATGGAAGAGAAGCTATGTTTATCAACTTCCTCCTCACTGCTATCATCTTACCTAAAAAACATTTTTGTTACTTGGACGAGAATGTAATTCCATTTGGTAGTTTTGAGACTTTAAAGGGCTTTCATGATAAAAGACTGAATACAACACAAACTTGATTTATAGGTTTGAGAGATCATTTCTGCTCCCTTAGCTCCTGCCAGAATCATAGGTGTAGGCAATTCAGCACATCAAATCACACTCCACATATAACATTCCAAGGAAGATTAGCATAGGATGTAAGCCATCTCCTTCCTATCTACTCTGCTATGGAAAAATACTGACTTTCAAAACAACTTTCAGGCCTGTTATAATTTGTGAAATCTTGTCTTTTGGAGAGAAAAAATGCAAAGATCTTGCTATAATTTAAGAACAACATTTAAAAGTCACAAATAGTTATATTCATCTTTATTTTTCCCAAGGATGAGAAGAAAGTCATTAGCTATAAGGAAGAATCAAGATTCAAAAACAAGAGCTCACATGCTTTACCACACTAGTTCCAAAATGATCTCTCCTAGCATTCAGGAATTTTCTTTTTCTATTCCTTTATGATTTTATTTTTCTATTCTTCTTATACTTTGGTGCCATATAAGTGTGCATCATATTGAGATTCCAAGTGATAGAAATGTACAAGACCACATCACTAAATGTATACCCCCCCTCTTTCAGCTTCTCCGTCCGTGTCGGTGAGATTGGTAGTGAAACCTTGTATGAACATAACCTTATTAGAAGTGTTCTCTTCTTCAACCTTCATTTTTTCCTCCCCACCTCTCCAAAGCCTCTTCCACTGTTGTACTATGTTTCCTCCTCCTTTGACTGAAGTCCTTTTTGCTTCTTATTTTTGTACTAGTTTCCACATAGAAGAGAATACATATCACCCTTGAGTTTCTGAGACTGGCAGATCCCACTAAGCACAGTATTCTATAATTCCATCCATTTTCATGCAAATGACATCAGAGAATTGTATTAATATAAATAATATAAATCAAACTTTTTATACAAGTAAATATGGTGGCATGAGTTTAAGAGAGGGAGAGAGACAAAAGTACAGACACCAACTAGTATTGATCAGACTATGAACTGAAAAGGCTCTCATCCTGAACAATCCCAATGCACAGGACCCCATCTATGTTACACTCAGATGTATACTATATATATATATATATACTATATATATATTATGTGCATGATATATTGTCTAAAGTTAGATCATTTTACAATATACTTATGAGAGTATAGTTTAGAGAAGTCATGCAAATTTGGAGGCTATGATCTATGATGTGGAAACAGGTATGTGATGACTTTGGGAAGGTCGTATTTCAGAAGTTGCAAAGGATGAGATCAGGAGGCATGAATCATTATTATTCAACTATTATTGAGTGATAATTGAAAGCAACACATGGGCTTGAGAAAAATAAAAGTTAGTTTATGGAGGTCAACTTAGAATTTCTCAGAGACCATAGACTAAAATTTCCCACATTTTTATGTTAGCATTTATTTTCCTATTCTATTAAATCATTTTAGTGAGGCCACAGGACAAAAATAGTTTGTGTTAGCTAAGAAATTAAGAAGAATGAAAAGCTAATGGCAGTATCCAGGCTTATCTGTGAACTAACCAGTTAGTAATTTTAATAACCAAATTAAGAATTGTCATATCTCTTGATTCTTGGTTTAGTTGTAATTGGTTAGCATACAGGATATGTTTAATTTTTTGAAGTATTACCAAAATATCTACACTTTGATATATGATATTATAGAAATCATTCTTGCCTTCATGCATTTATTAAAACAATGTTTATTTTCAATATTGCAGGACATGATGCAGAACTTCTGGGATACAAGAGAAAGTGGCCAGATGTTTTATCCTGTGATCCTGGTCCCATAGTCAAAGATTATTTTTATTCTCTCTCAGACAGAAAAACACCCACTTATTTTCCACAACTCAATTCAAGCTTGATTATGTCGTGATTGGATCTTTGTAATGTTTTGTACATTCTTGAGGGCAGCATCCTTTTCTGATCTATTTTCTATTCCTAACACTATAAAAAAGATCTAAAATCACATGACTTTACATACCTCTTGAGTGAAATACAAAAATGAGTGAATTAACAAATGAAAAATGGAAGAATATGCTGTTTAAGTAGCTGACTGCCTAGCTCAGCAGGTAGATGATTTCATCACAATGTGCAATGTGTGACAATTGATAAGAAAGCAGGAAGAGATAAGCACAAATTAACACTAAAGTAGGAGTATTTTCCTCCAAAATGGACTGTTTAAGGAGATTATATTGACCGTGAGAGGTGAGATGTGATAGAACATTTGGAGTTTATTGGAGAAATAAGAGTTAAGGAATATTTGAACAGAGAAAGAACTTTAAAAGGTTTTTCTTGTTCATGTATTTGGCACATCAGGACTTCAAGGATGATTAGTCTGGATTTGCATGCAACTCCTCTACTCCATCTTCAAATCAACCATCCCTAGGTTAGATGAAGAATCACAATGTCTATTGAGAGCCTAAACTTTATCCCAGGTAAAGATGACAGATAATAAATAGATACAACAGGTAGTACATAGGTAATTTATTTTAATCCATGGACCAATTTTACATTCTAAATGTGAGAGACTTAATAAGGCTAAAGTCCTTGACCAGACCCCAATAGTTGGTATATGATCTCTTGAAAGATTTCTGTCTTTGTGTATACATATATACATATATGTGTACACACACACACACACACACACACACACACACACACACACTATATGTTGAAAATAAACACTGAAATATTGAAATGTAAATTGATTTCATACTCTGAAAAACACATTTTGTTAGCTGCTAAAGCTAATATCTTATAAAAATAAATTGCTTTTTATTGTCTTCCCCAATTCTTTATCTGAATTACTATGTAGTATGAGGTAGTCTTAGGATATTTCTTAGATATTGGCTCAAACCCTCACTTTCTGTATTACTGATGCTCAAAGAGTAAATATTTTATAATATTTTATAGGTAGTTATCTGAGCATATAAAACTTATGTAAATAATCCAGAATTTATTTAACCTCCTTTGTGCTGTGAATTCTAAACAAAACAAGGAGCCATGGGAAGGTGTTCTCATTGGCTCATATCAAGATATGCAATAATGCAGGAACTTTTCTATGCAAGTGGATTTAATACACAGACTTTTATGAATCTGTCTACTAGTATGGAATCTGAGAAGAGTAAATTAACATTTAATAAGAATGGTAAGACTGATGAGGAAAAATAAAGAATGGTATCTAATAAGAACACCATGTTCCTATGATAAAAAGCAATCTCAAGATGTCGAGTCTAGTTTTTATTGGGGCATAATCTCTGGCTTTGAGGTGAACACTTTGAAGAAAATAATCTATAATTTGAATTTTCAGAAATAGGAAAATAAAACAATGAAACTAGATAAAAAACCAAAATAAAATAATAGAAAAGACTCAACTATGCCATTAGAAGGGTGAGCAAAAGGTCAGAAAAAAATGTTTCAGGAAAAATACTAGAGAGGAACAAACTGATTGCCTATTGACCTTATCAGAAGATATTGAGTCTCTCAAATAGCTTCCATCAGGAATTCAGAAGTGACAACTACTGCTACAGTCATTACATTTCATCAGAATAATTCTTTCCTTATATTCATATATATTTTTATCTGCAATTTTACTTATTTGAGGAAAATAGTTGAAGAAAATGCAAAGGAGAAATCCACTTTTTTATTTATAGGACATGTCTTTTGAAAAAGATCAAGTTCTCATGCTGTAATAAGACCCAGACTTGGCTCTGAATCACAGTTGTGTAAAGCTGTAACTGGAATTTGAGTCCATTTGCAGGAGTTAAAGTAGAACTATAATCTCCAGTCTACTCTGTGATTTGTTGAATTCATTCTGGTATTCGCTCTTAGCAAATGTATTTATAACAGTGCCAACCGCAAAACAACTCATATATCCACCCACAGACTAATGACTAAATCAACTGTTTTACACTTAAATGTGGATATAGATGAACGTTACTGAAGTCACTTGGCCACTTGTTGGATGAACTAAGATATTATATGAGTTTACTTATTCCAATTATTGTCTTTTTTCAGTAATACAGATTAGCTTTTCAAATCCCATCAAAATCTCAATATACTTTTCTCTAAAGACAACTCTGAATATCACTGAGCTGCAGGACCTCCAAGGCTTCCTCTATCAAGAATTTTCTCTCAATGCAAAGACTCCTCATTTCCTGGATTCCAGCATCTAAGACACACCACATCTAGTCCACTAAATTTGGGTGCAGCCATTTCCCAGATTGACAAAGAAACCAACTCTACCCTTTGTAGGAAATGATCTGAAATTTGAAGAATTGGCACATATATATAATCTCAATTGTTCATTGCTAGTGTGTAAAAGTGCAATATACTTTAGTTATATTAACCTTTAGTCCTATGGATTTTGTTACAACTGTTTACTAGTTGTGGGAGTATTTGTTGTTCTTCATTTTTGTTCCTTGTTGTTGTTCCTTGCCTACATATTCTATGTTGAAAATCATAGGTGCACAAAGATATTCATATTTCATTTTTTCCAACATGTATACATTTTATTGCATTTTCTTGTCTTGCTGGATTGGGCGGGACTTCCTTTATGATGTAAAAATGCAGTGGTGAGAGAGGACTCCCTTGACTTTTTCCTAATTTTAGGGGAACAGTATCCAGCTTCTATTGCTTGTGATGTCAGGCACAGAATTCTTGTGGATGTTTCTAGTTGAGTTGGAGATATTCTTCTCCATTCTCTGTGGATGTTAAGAGTCTTTAATCATGGCTGGGTGTTGCACTGAGTCACGTTATGTGTTCATTTTTCTTGATTTGTGCTACAGTTGGCTACAGTTGGAGTCTGGAATGAGCATCATTATCGGGCGCCCCAGGCTGAACCCTCAGCCGTGAGGCCCCAATAAAAGACGCCGGCTAAATGCTACTGGTTCGAACCTCTTTTATTATATCTCTCTCTTTCTGGGATCAAGGCGTTGCACAAATGATAACAAACACAGTGCAGAGGTCGTCTTTCCAAATAGTGCTTTTCCTACAAACTTTCAATAACCCCTCTCTC
>PVLC010016594.1:0-35350 GCA_004027655.1 Graphiurus murinus | reverse complement strand
AGAAATGGATAATTTCTTGGACACAGATAGTCTACTAAATTTGAATTATAAAGAAAACAATTTCATTAACAATAGCTTAAATAACTTAAGAATAAATTTAACTAAAGAGATGAAAAACCTCTACAAGTAAAATTACAGAACACTGATAAAGTGAATCAAAAAAGACACTGGATAATAGAAAAACTCCCCTCTCATGTCTATGGATAGGCAGAATTAATATTGTTAAGTGGACATAATATCAAAAGTAATCTACAGATTCAATGCAATTCCCGTCAAACTATCAACGATATTCTTCTTAGAATTTGAACCATAATCCTAAAATAGATACGGAAACATAGAAGCCAGAACAGCCAAAGTGATTCTGAGCAAAAATAATAAAGCTGGAGGCATCACAACACCAGATTTCAAGTTATACTACAGAGTCATAGTAACAAAAGCAACTTGGTATTGGCATAAAAATAAACAGAAGCAAACCTACCAACTATGGCTATTTCACAAATGGGCCAAAAACTTATGTTGGAGAAAAAAAAATCATTTTTAACAAATGGTGGTGGGAAAACTGGATATTCATATGGAAAAGATTGAATCTAGATCCTATCTCTAACCCTGAACAAAAGAAAGCTCAAAATGGATCAAAGACATAGGATTAATACTAGATATTTTGCAATTGCTAGAAGAGAACAAAGGAGAAAAAAAACTCCGCCAGATAGGTATAGGCATCAATGTTTTCAAGAGGACTCCTCTAGCTCAGGAGCTAATAACAAAAATCAATCACCGTAAAACTAAAAAAAATAAAAAAAAAAAAATACAACTGGCAGCACAAAGAGGAGCATACAGAAATTGGAGAAAATCTTTGCCTGCTACTCTTCTGACACAGGATTAAAATCTAGAATATAAAAATAATTTAAAAAAACTCAATGCCAAAAAATTCAATAAATGAGCAAACGAACTAAACAGATGCTTTTCAAAAGAATAAGTACAAATGACCAACAAATATGTAAGAAAATTCTCAACTCTCTAGGCATCAGGGAAATGCAAATCAACATTACAATAAGATTTTTTTTTTATTGGTGCATTGTAATCATACATCTTTGTTAGGTACAAGCTGGTAAAGGCATACATGTACATATTTCTAATTTAATCCTTCCCCAATTCCTGCCCCACTCCCTCGTCCTCCCTCCTTCTCAAGTTCTTAGTGATTGACCTTGATATGTTTGTGAAAGTACATCATTTGCATTAGAGTGTTTCAGTTAAGTCACCTTCTTTGTTCATCTAAGCTTTCTCCTTCTTCATCCAGAGTCCCTCTTATGTCCCATTTTTCTCACTAGCTTCCACATATTAGGGAGAATGTACAATGTTTTACTTTCTGTGGCAGACTAATCTCACTTAGCATAATGTTTTCCAGTTCCATCCATTTCCCTGCAAATGACATGATTTTGTTCTTCTTTATGGCTGAGTAAAATTCCAATCAACAAAAACAAACAACAACAAATGCTGGCAAGTGTGTGGAGAAGTGGGAACCCTAATACATTGCTGGTGGGACTACAGATTAGTGTAACCATTTTGGAAAACAGTTTGGAGGATCCTCAGACAAATGGGAATGGACCTACTATAATATCCAGCAATACCATTTCTGGGTATCTACCCAAAAGAATGTAAATCAAACTATCAGACTGATTCATGCATATCTATGTTTATAGCCACACAATTCACAATTGCCAAACTATAGAACCAGCCGAGATTTCCATCAACAGATGAATGGATTATAAAACTATGAGATATGTATACACTAAGATTTTCATCTCACTCCTTAGAATGGCAATCATTAAAATACAAATAACTAAATACTATTGAGGATGTGGGAAAAAAGGAATTCTTAGACTGTTGGTGGGAATGTAAGTTAGTACAGCCACTATGGAAATCAGTTTGAAGGATCCTCAAAGACTAGTAATGGTCTAATTGACTACTGAAGACTAGTTGAATCACCATATGATTCAGTTATACTACTCCTTAGTATTTATCCAAAAGAATTAAGGTCAGCATATTGTACAGATACATATATATCCATGTTTGTAGCTCTGAATGATTTTTCTCTCTCTTTTTCTCCCTTCAGCTCCATCTTTTATCCTTGTGATAATTAGAACCAATACTTCATGTGCCTTTGGGATCACAAATAAGCCTTAATATTAAATTCTATAGAAATATGATGTGACCCACAAATAAAACAACATATAGAATGTTAAATTTTCTAATAACCACATTAAAAAGATAAATAGGCAAAATTTAATAACATATTTCATTGAGCAAATATTTAAACGTAATCAATATAAAATATAAATTTTGTATTTCAAGTTCTTTTTTATCTTTAATAATTTCTTGAACTCCACTGTTTATTTTACATTTATAGAACATCTCAATTTGCTTAACCTCATTTCAAGTACATTCAAGTTCACAGGGTAGGGGGTACTGCACTGGAAAGTACAGTTCTAGAATTTTGGAAGAATTATAGTTGTCCATGTGAAATATACTTTTCAAAAATCATTTTTATTTTGCATATCTTACAGTAATAATTACCAGGATGATACAAATCAGACACAAATCTCAAGAAAATTACATCAATGACTTTTTTCAGATAATATGTAATAAAAATTATAAAATAAATAATAAGAATAGAATTGAATATGTCAGAAAAGGGGATACAACCTCTTCTAAGAGAAAAAGGAACTGAAGATTAGCCAATAAATAATATTGCAAAAAGGTTGAAGTGAAATGTTCCAATACGTATTTAGGACACAGCAACCACTACGAAAAATAATAGCAGAAGCGTAGTACAAGAAATCAAGACCAGAGCTGCCCCAAATGATAAAAAATAGAATCAGATATATTATTAACTTCAAGGTCACTGTGACTCTGGGGAAAGTGGAACTATGCTGGAGAGATTGAGGATAAAAATAAATAAATAAGCAGGCCATGTGGCACTGGAAATAACAAGGATTTTCTAATCAAATGACCTGTCATTCCTTATCACCAATTTTTACATCCAAAAAGAAATAGGGGGATTACTTCTGCCTGAAAAGTCCTTTTTGGGATTACAGAAAATTACATTATTTGTCATAGTCTCTAGGACATAGCAGGTATTATATACTAAAATAATTTATTTTCTCTCTCTGCTCCTCTCTCTCTCTCTCTCTCTCTCTCTCTCTCTTTGGATGGACTATGCACAACAAGGAAATATTCAATTGCTATCTTTACCAGTTACTAAAGTAGTTCATTTTATTATCTGATAATTTTGACATACCTTCATCAGCTAAAATGCATGATGAGAGATTGTGTCATTTTAGAATATAAGAAGAGAGCACACCTCAGAAGTCAATTGTCTACTAGAAATGGGAGTTGTGAGCAATGTTACCTATGCTAAAAACTCTGCCCCACAATATTCTTATGTAGCTGCTGATGCCAAATGTTGATAATAGATAGACACATTTTCAAGGATAATTTATATGAATATATAACAGCAACTGGTATTGAAATGCTAAGTTTCCATTCTGACAATCACTGTCTTGGCAATCAAAGCATTCATTATGGAAAAGACCTGTGGATTATTGGAGGTTTTTGGCCTCTGGCTTTGACTCTAGAAAAGTTCAGCCATCTGAAAAATCAGCACTTACTAGCCAGTTAAGAAAGTACACCATGTTGAGCAGTTATTTGAGATATTCTATGTAGAATATATATCTTTGTTCTGGAACATGAAAGATGTTATTTAGAGGACAGAGCACCTCAGCTTTTGCCTGTCCTCCCAAATGCCCTAATTTCTCCTCCTCTCAGCTCATTTACAGATGATCAAAGAAAAATTATCTTCTAATTTCACTCTTCTTGCAGATACCACGTTCCCAGAGATGCTGACATCATTCTGTTGCCATTTCCTTAGTGAAAATGGCAATTTATCAAGCAGTGACCTACTTATATGCCCCTCAGTGAAGTGAGTCAGTTGTTCCTTCTTTGCCAGAAGGATCGGATTGATTTTTAAAAATTGTACTAAAGTTATCTTAGATTCTTATTCAGTTGAGTTGTTTGTTATATGAAGACTTCGAGTTATTTGTTCCAAATAACAATCCAATTGTAAGAACATGTTGGGAACATTGAGTCTGGGGGAAAAATGAAACATGATATTTTCATCATTTCCCTTTGATTTATTCCCTCTGGTTAGATGATCACTTCAATGTAAGTTTCCACATTGTTTTTAGAAAGGCTGTATTGTGATAAGATATTGAGATTCTATACAGAAATAAAAAAGTTGTAATAGTTCCACAAGAAATATGATTTAAGGAACATAAAAATTACAGGTTTAAGAGTCATTATTATAGGAAATAAAATTCTTTCAAAAAGCAGAGCGGAATATTGGTCCAACATGCTATGTAGGAAAACAATAATGTTTTCAGTTTTGGAAAAGAGTCATCTTATATGATCAAAAGTGAAAATAAGACAAATCTTCCCAGAAATTAACTTGTAGTTTGCCATTCAATAAAATTAGCTATAAGTTACAAGAAATATTCTAAGAAAAAATCCTCTACTTTTAATATAATGAAATTTTCACAAAAGACACATTTTTGTAGTATCTACATAGAAAATTAGGCTGAATAGCTTTTCTGTTTATATAACAAGGTAATAACATATTTGACCATAAAAAGTTGGTAAGAAAGCTTAAAAACTTTACAGATATCAAAAATTTCTTTTGTTTTTTCCCATTTTATCCAAAACTTGTTGTGCATTAATTTTTAATGTCATTGTCCTAGTTAATGCAATTATATTTAACAACAAATTTAAAACAATTAGGCATCCCCATTTATTTTATCATTTATTATGATTTCCTATCTTGTAAAATATTCAGGATATTTTTTATCTTGATACATCATAGACAGATATATGGTATAGCATGAATCTCTTTAGCAATTATCTCAATTTTCATAAAAAATAACTTCAAAGTTCATCATGACCCAAATAACATTTTAGTACAATTCAGAATCAAGCACTGTATTAGTTATCTCTTTCGGCATAGGAAATTACTTGAAAGTTAATAGCTTAAATCAACCATCTCACTACTTATAGTTCTGTGAGTCAGATACTGAGCATGCCTTCTCAGAGGTGGTGATAACCAAGATTTCTTAACAGAGATGGAAGGGCCTAAGATGGCTTTATTCGGGTGTGTGGTTAGCAGTGCATTGGCTAAAACCTCTGCTTATGGCCTGCTCCTCTCTCTCTTTGTAATCTCACATTCTTTAGGGAACATCAATGTCTCTTCTTTCTGTAGCGAAGAGGTTCAAGATGTTTGTACATGGTGATTCATGGCTTTAAGGAAAATAAGATGTTATGTTACTGAAATCAAGATAAAAGGCTGCCAACGCAAGTCAGCAAGAAGGGGTAAAAATTCCATCTCTCTCTTTGTCTCTCTCTCTGTCTCTCTGTCTCTTGTCTCTCTCTCTCTCTCTCTCTCTCTCTCTCTCTCTCTCTCTCCCTCCCTCCCTCCCTCCCTCCCTCCCCTCTCTCTTTCTCTTTCATGCATCACATACTAGTAGAGATATATTCTAAGCAATCTGTCATTAGGCAATTTTACCGTTGTACAAACATCATAGAATTTACTTACACAAACCTAGATAACTTACTCTGCTAAACACTGAGGCTATATAGTATATACCATGACATATGTCTGCCTTTATCCAGTGCCTGACAGTATATCCAACTAATTGGCCAACACTCTATTTGTAATTCTAATGAACACTGAACATTTTCAAAACCACCTCTTTATTTTAAACTCCACTTCCATTTGCTGCTCTGCCAGTTTTCTATTTGTGAATAAACAATACCAACTTCTCAAAATAAAATATTTTAATAATCTTTAAATACATTATTTTTCTCATATTCAACATCTCGAAAATAAAAAATTATCTTTTAGATTTCTTCCTGCAATGCAACCAGAATCTAATCATAAAACATCACATTTGTTGCTAACCATTATCATTCAATTAGACCATTTCAGTAGTTTCTAAATTTTCCTTCAAATTTCCATGTTTGTTTCCCTAAAACCTATTCTTCACAATCAATGGAATAATCCTCTAAACAATTCCCTTACTATTATTTTTCTTCTTAGCTAGAAAGCTTTACAAAACCCTTATATCTCATTGAGGCTATATCTAAATTTCTAACCATAACATAAATTGTTCCCATGTGCCTTCATTTATCACTATTAAAAGTTTATCTCTTAGTTTCTATGTCCAGCCTTGACTTGCTTTTTCTAGACCATATTCAGAATGTTGCTGGATATGTAAGACATGGGGCACAAAACAACTTCAGGAACTCATAAACAACTTGTTTTTGCATGCCAATTGTATAGAGTGTGGAACATCAACAAACTCAGCAACTCATAAAGAAACATGTTTGGACATGCCAATTGTATAGAATATGAGACATAATCTCAGGAACTCTTAAAGCAACTTGTTTTGACATGCAAGTGCATGAATGAGACCAACATGCCTGTGCTGGAGTTGATAATGGACCTTTGGATCATAAATCTCTTCCTGGATTTATGTCAACAATATATGTGAAAATGACAATGTCTGGTAAGGTTCAGTAAGCCTGCCAATGACAGTTGATGGGACCTATGGAAACTTTATAAAAAGAGCATTCTTTTCAACATGCACTGCACTGAGCTATTGTTTACACCAAGATGAACCTACCATGCAGACAAGTCTGATCCAGCAACTTCGATTCAGCCCTGCTCTTTTGCTCACCAAGGATTAGCATAACTCTTCTGTCATCTTCTTGGTGCTCAGACCAACCTCAGTCTCCTTTTTCATTCCTGGAATTGGTGCATCATATCCCTTTCCCCCCTGCATGTTTGTAGCTTATATTATTTGGAGTGCTTGGATGATAGAATATATTGTCTAGCATACTTGTTTGATATAAATTGTTAGAATTAGTGTGAAATGCATGATCCTGAATCTTGTGGGGGAGTTCTGGATTGAAGAAATAAATTTGACTTTCTAATTTTTTAGCTTAAAAATTCATCTTAACAGTAAGCTATTTTAAGCCAGGCATGGGTGCACACCTGTAATCCCAGTACTTGAGAGACTGTGGCAGGAGGATCACAGGTTAGATCCTCAGCAATATAGTGAGACTCAGCAACCTAGCAAGACACTATTTCCAAACAAACAAACAAACAAACAAATAAACAAAAAACTGGGGGTATAGCTCAGACATAGAAAGTTCCTGGGTTCAATCCCCAGTACACATACCCACAGGTGAAAAATTTAGGGACTAAGAAACTATTAACACTGAAATAAGTGAAATGCTAGTTAATATTCATTTTACTGATAAAGTTTTCTACACTTGTAAATATTAGTAGTGGCATTTGAAATGGAGATTTTAAAAAGCAACTGCTCTTCATTTTTTTTAATGTGCTTTTATTGGTGCCTTATAGTCTCACATCATAATGTAAATCATGTTGACAGTGACAAATATGCACACAGCACTTGTTGCCTCCCCCACCTCCCCAATTCCCCCTTTCCCAATACGGGGTACTGAGATTAACGTTGGTATATTGACAAATACACACATATTGAATAGTAGTATTTCTATTAATGAACTTCACTCTTCCCCCTCCTCTTCTCTTAGGCCACCTCCCTGGTTTCACTGAGGTTTCTCCTCCATTATCTGGAGTCTATCTGGTATTCCAATCACTCCCTAGCTTGCATATTTTAGATGAGATGCCTGGAGCTTTTTACAGTCGTCTGTTCTTTCTTCTACTTCTGATTCTGCTGCTTTTCAACTTTCCTTGTTTTGTTGATTTTTTTGCTGCTTTTCTTCCTTTGTCAAGAAGCAGTCTTCCTGGTGATTGGGTTCTGAGTCTCTGAGTGCCTGAATCTTGCTGTCCCTCTTTATGTCACCAACTTCCTCCCTATCTAGTTTGATATTTTTAAAATAAGGTTATGGAAAAGAATAAGATCATGACTTGAACCTAGTGCTATGCTATTGATATTATTATTTTATTCACTACATTTGGTGGTTGTCTTCCTAGCTATGGAATTCTATTCTATGAATGTGATATTAATAATTGTTTGAAAGCATACTATGAAAAAAAGGCAACTCTCTGTTTCTCCCCCCCCACACACACACACACCCTGGGGATGGAACCCAGGGATGTACTATTTGGGGGATATGTGGCCAGCCCTAATTCACATATTATTTGGAAACAGGGTCTTGCCAGCTTGCTGAGAACCTCACTAAGTTGCTGAGTCTGGCTTGGAAGCCACAATCCTCCTGCTTCAGCCTCCCAATTACTGAGATTACAGGCACGCACCACCACGTGTGGCTTAGTTCACTCCTTTAGAATGTTCTTTTTATGTAATTTTAGGGATAGTAAAATTCAGTTTCAAAGAAAGAAAATAAAATTACTCCATTACAGATATAACTGCAATTTCTGACTATCTCTACATATTATATTATCAGTTAATATTTTGTTTAATATTGGGATTGAACCCAGGGTCCTTCTACCTCTGAGTTATACCCCTAGCTCTATTTTATTCTTATTTTGAAATAGGATTTTGTTCAGTTGCTGAGACTGGCCTTGAACCTGTAATTCTCCCGCTTTAGCCTCCCAAGTACTGGGATTACAGCTATTTGCCATCACATCTGGTTTATAATTTTACCAATTGAAAATATTCTAAAACAGACTAATAGATGCATTCAATGTAAAAAACATAATTGGTAAAATAATACATTTACCACCAACTCCCCTATACATACTTATACACACACACACACACACACACACACACACACACACACACACACTCCTGACTTCTCAATGGGAGGCTGTAGAGACATTCTGCTTCTAGAGTGCCTCTTCAGAAGGCACTTTTTTCTGTTAGGTTAAAATACAGTCACAGCAAACCTAATCCTCATTTAGTATCTGACTCATTCATGTCGCTTGTTACTTAAACTTGAAATATATTTCCATTGGCATAGCAACAATAGAACTATAAATGGATAAAAACCATTTTGAATGTTCCAAAACTTTTCTGAGATTTGTTTCTTTCAACTTTTTATGAAAAGGAAATAAATTGGTTGGCATTAAGCATCCGTTTAAAAAATAATTATGTATTTCAAAGCCTTCTTTGGAGATTAAGCAATTTAATGTCACTGAATATAATATGTTAGACTTTATGAAAAATTTTATTCTCTTATTAGAAAGATATGAAATACACTACATGCTGGCATCAGATGTATCACATTACTGGAATTTAGTTACATTATTTTTATAAAGAAGCTCCAGTTAAATTTCCTTTTTTATTGTTATTTATCACTTTTTTGTGGGGGTACTGGGGATTGAATCCTAGGGGCATTCTACCTTCAAGCTACACCCCTAGACATACTGTATTTTTTAATTTTAAAATAGAGACTTGCTAAATTCCTGAGGATCTCACTGAATTGCTGAGGCTGGCCTTGAACCTGTGAGTCTTCTGTGTCAGCCTTCTAAGTACTGGAATTATAGGCATGCACCACCACACTTGGCTGTTATTTATCACTTTAACTAGAGCATGCACACTTTTTAAAATATTTCAAGTCAAATAGTAACATTTTTTCATTAATATAACCTGTCACAACAAAAACTAGAAGATACATATTATAACTAACTAAAACTGCCAGATGCCTTATTTTTGATAACTTCAAATAATTACTTCCATAGATTACAAAGTTTTCAGAGTTACAAGTTTGATTTTAAAGGAACTCACCTTCGAAACTTTCCAATTAAAGAAGAGTAGGGCCAATTATCTCTGTAGTGGTTCTTCAGTAATAATAGCATCCAGTTGTTTTCAGCAGTGCAACCCAAATTGCACTTTCACTCTCATTTCCAAGTTGAGTTTAACTTATATTTGAATTTAATGAGTACTTGGCATACATATTTAGTTCTAAGTTTACTGATGACTTTGTGAAATGGTGTTTTAACTGTGTATAACGTCAGCCAAAAATGTTAGAAAAAATAATTTTAATGTAATTAAATAATTTTGATTATGCTTAAAATTGGTTTGGCATCTTTCTATTAGAAAAAATACCACAAAAATTCCATGGCATGTTCAATGTAAACTACTTAAAAAATATAGTATATTTGGACCTTTTCAATTACCACAGGCGCAATTTGTTTCAGCATGTCTCTTATTGTCTTAGGCTGTTTGGGTTGCTATAATAAAATACCATAATTAGGAGAGCTAACAAACAACAGAAATTGATTCCTCACTTCTTAAGGCTGGACATCTGAGAACCAGGTACCAGATGGCTTCATATTTGGTGATGGTCTACTTTCAGGTTCATAGATGAAACTTTTTAGCGGTGTGCTCATAAGGTGGAAAGGGACGGTTGATCTCTCTGGGGCCTCTTTTATAAAGCACTAATCTTATTCATGATGGTTCTGCCCTCATGAGTTAATCAGCTTCTAAAAGTCCTATCCTAATGCCATCATCTTGAGGGTTAGGATTTCCACATTTGTATTTTTGAGGGTCTCTGTCTTCCCTGGGATAAAGTTGTATGTGCCATGTAACAAATTTAGTAACCAGAATATTAAATCTAATTTAGCACATACATTTGCTCCATCATATCTGCCAGAAGCAATATTTCCATGCTGAATATTTTTGTGTTGTAACATTCTTTTGGCCTTAGGGACCTCATTTACTATGATTTATACTGTACTTGTATTTTTTATCAAGTGCATTATACAGTTTCTTGTACTTTCATAAATAACAATCAAGCAAGGAGAACATTTAAATAAAGTATGTTTAGCTTAAATTATTTCTCATTTTCAAAATTTGTTTAATGCATTAATATACCAAATTGAAGACTTAGATAATTTCTTAAATTTGGCATTTTAGTGCATATTTATTCCAGTTGTTTTGTTAGGACAAAATCTATTGGGAATGTAAGTCTAAAATTTACACTGGCTCTATTCATTCCATGCTAATTACTGTTCATATCAGGGATGGGATCCTTCATCATTGCTCTCAGGCCCAGAGAGTGGGACATAGGAAAGGCCACTTCTGGAACAGTACTCACAATCATCCTGTGGGACATTTACAATATCATTCTTTGTTCCATCCACATATACAAAGAATTGAAAGCTAGATTAGTAAATTTTTTCCTCGGGGTCTTTTTCATTTTCAACTATCTGGACAATTCTCAGTTCAGTGCTTTAGTCATGGAAAAATAAATAAATAACCATCCTTTTTAGTACAATCATATCATAATAGAAATGTCTCATTTCTCCACTGCATAGAAGCACATACATCAATATCATCAGCTTGTGGAGTTAGAATAGCTGGCCTCTCAGGGTACCCAAGAAATTCATGTCTCGCTCAACTTTACTAATGTTGTGAATCTAAGTTTCTGCTTAATCTTAAATACTAATTTCACTATCTGTTATGTTCTAATAAATTTCCAATTCCTAGGATTGTTTTATCTTTTCTTTATCTTTCTTTCCTTTGGCAGATTTTTGGTTTGTTTTAATTGGTTTAATGATTCTGCATTTTTCTTTTAGCTATGGATTCCATACTTCCTTTGGCAGATTTTTGGTTTGTTTTAATTGGTTTAATGATTCTGCATTTTTCTTTTAGCTATGGATTCCATACTTCTTTTTGTCTTATAGATAGTTTGTCTCAGTTCTATATAAGCCTGACTAACAGCATCTATCAGAAATGAGACATGTTGAGCCAGGTGTGGTGGCACACACCTGTAATCCCTGTACTTGGGAGGTGGAGATAGGAGGATCGCAGGTTTGAGGACAGCCTCAGCAGGTAGTGAGAATCTTATTAATCTAGTGAGACCCTGTTTCCAAATAAGAAATAAAACCGGCCTGGAGGTGCAGCTCGAATGTAGAATGCCTCTGAGTTCAATCCCCGATACCACACACACACACACACACACACACACACACACACACACAAAGAAATGAGCCCTGTTATCACCTAAGTTATAAATCTGTATTTAAGTTGCATAACATGTACACATGTACTGCCCTAATATATTTATAATTTCAAATTCCACAGGAAAAATTTTAGGGAAACAAAATTGTCTATCAACGGCAATGTTTGCTATTCAGTCATATTCATCTCCTTGTGTGGAACTAGGTCATGAACAACTTCTTCAGCAACAGTTACTGCTTCAAGGATCTTGACATCATCTGAGAAGGAAATAACGACCACTTTCTCAAAGGCATATTTTGATCTGTCAGTAAATAGTAAATTATCATTAGATCATCTTTTTAATGTGGCTTTATACAAAGGAGCATCAGGTATACATTATTTTCAACAAGATATTCCTTTAGTTATCCCTTCTCTGACATTTGTTTTGTAACAAACTATTTCAGAACTTGAATTTACTAACAGTTTTCTTGCCTGAATATAGAAAATTTAAGAAATGTATATTATGATTTAATAGAACTGATAGATTTGTTACTATAAGTCTTCCTCAAGAGAATTTAAAGGTGTCAAATGATCTTATTTCAATAACCATTTTCTACATATGATCAAGGGGTTCCTTTGCATTTGTATCTCTCAGACTGAAAGAATCAGTGTTTTAGCTGGATTCTCATCTTTGTGAATAATAACTAATTTTCTAATGTCTTAATGTATCGTAGTCTCAGGGAATTATTAAGTAAATGTTCGTTATTCTAGCTGTATCTAAATTAATGATATTTTAATATATTTTTATTGTTGCATTGTAATCTCACATCATAATATATATTTTGGGAGTGATAAGGACATGCATGAACACATCACTTCGTGAGTTTTCCTACTTGAATGCTTAACAAAATCATATTTGAGTAGATCAAAGCACATATTTTCAAAAAATATAAAAACATCTTAATTTTTATTTTTTTCAAACCAAACTATGTCCAGCTTTATTAAAGAAAATTTTCAGAACAATCATAATATTTCAAGCATAGCATGTGCAGACAATCATTAATAGTGTAAAACAACTTCCAAACTCCTTACTTTGATGGACTACAAAAGCCAGAAATCCACTGTAAATCCAAATGAAGTCTTCATCTAATGCCATGAATAGCAAAACTTTAGAATGAGGGTTGACATTTCACATTTAGCATGTTCTTTAACAACGTTTCACAAGCCAACCCTGACTTTCAGGGATGAAAACGAAAATGGCAGAATTACCCATTGGAAGATCACAGTCTAGAAAAGGAACCACTGCTGCTTTGAAGGACACTACCTTTCAGGGATAAAAACGAAAATGGCAGAATTATCCATTGGAAGATCACAGTCTAGAAAAGGAACCACTGCTGCTTTGAGGGACACTACCTCAATGGTGTCACTGTAAAGTCCAGATGGCCTGACATACTAGTAAGCTGTGCTGGGGAATGGTGTCCCCACAGGTCTGTGAAATAAGGGATTAAGATTATGCTGAGAGTGGAGAGGTAGAGGAGGGCATAAAAAAAAATGTAACTTTTTATACCACTGACTGAACACTAGGGCTACCACAGGCATTTGTTAACATGAGGGAATCCCCATTTTTATAAAACTAGATGAATAATAATATTTCAAACTATATATCAGCAGAAGTAAACAGTTATCAAAAATGCAGACTTTGCCTGGCATCTCCAGCACCATCAGCTTCATGGGCTGGGTCTGTTTGGGCACTTCTATTTCAGCAAATTACTGCCATCCTTGTCAACCCCAGCTTTTCAAATATCGTCTTTGCAGGGACTTGTTTAAGCTTGTGGTCTAGCTTTGGAGGAGCAAGTTTAGCAATCATTTTTCAGATTTTTTTTTTGTGGTCCATTTTTCCTCTTGTCTTTATCTCTTTTTGGATCCCATTTAGCCTTTCTTTCAAGAATGGAGGGGATAGCACAGGTCATCTGTTTGGTTGGACTCTGAGAGGAAGTGCTACATGGGCTTTGGTCAAACTGAGGTTGTTCTAGTCCTTCTTCACACTACATAAGTGGTTTCTCACACCTGTAATCTCAGGGCATGGGAGGCTGAAATGGAAGATTACAGGTTTGAGGTCAGCCTCAGCAATTTAGAGAGAACCTCTTTCAAAATAAAAACATAATAAAAGGTCTGTGAATGTAGGTCAGAGGTATAACCCCCAGGGTTCAGTCCAAAGTGTCACAATAAAAACAAATAGCATATTAATATCATCTATCTAAACCATTACTTTCTAAACTTCTTAGGTTAAAAAGTGCCTTTAAACCATAGCAGTATACAGAGTGTTACAAACACAATTATTATTTTTAAATTAACTAAATTAAAATCATTGAATAATACACAGTTGACTGTACCATCAATACCAGTGCAACAAAAGTAGATTTTTGTAGACCAGTGCTTAATGATACATAAATTTATAAATTAAATGGCTTCGATCATTATGATGGGACTAAAATGTGTTTGAGGCATACATATTATAAAGGGAAAGAATATAGAGTAGCTAAGGAAATACATGTTTGAGGTTTCATATAATATTTGATATTGTGGTAGATCAGACCCATTAGTGGGGAGAAAAACTGATACTCTCAGGTTTCTACATATAAATCCCTATTGTTCTAAAGATTAAAGTTGACTATTATCTTTGGAGAAATACTTTGTTTTGGAGGCAGCTACATGGACATCATTATTCTCTTCTTAAATCACAATAACCTTAATACTCCTATGAAGGTTATCTTACAGAAACAAAAATCTACTGACAAATGCATAGTTTTCATGAAGACTCCCCTGTGCTTCGTGAAGGTCAGTTTTATTCTTTAGCATAGTATGTAAGCCTGCAAAGTTTAGTAACCCCATGTTCAGCTTTGGTGAACTTCTCATCACTTCCAAACTGGGTCATCCAATTTTATGCCCTAAAGTTTATGTTCATACCATTTTCTGGAATGCATTTCTCTATCCTTCATTAAGTCTTGAGGATGTAGATCAAAATTTACCTCCTCCAAATAAAACTTCAAGTAACTGTCTGAATGAATTATGAAACTCTCGTTTCTTGCTCCATGGCATTCTCTTCACATCCTTATCACTGGGCCCACTGGGGTGTAATGACAGTACCTGGCACTGTCCCTACTCTCAGCACCTTGACACCCAGGAACAGGAACTGTATGTGTCTAGCACAAAAGTCAGTAACTACAAAGACTGAGATTTTATTTATTTACTTATTTTTATATGTTTTTATTGGTGTATTATAGTTTCACATCATAATGTAAATCATGTTGACAGTGACATACATGCACAGAGCACTTGGAAGACTGAGACTTTAAAAATAAATGAATAAAGCTGGGCATGGTGGTGCACACCTATAATATCAGTACTTGAGAGGCTGAGATAGGAGGATCTCAGGTTCGAGGCCAGCCTCAGTAATTTAGTGAGAACCTGTTTCAAAATAAAAAATAAAAAGAACTAGTGATATAGCTCAGAGGCAGAATGCCCCTGGGCTTAACCTCTAGTACCAAAAAATATTGTTAAATAAATGAATAAATAAATAATAAAAAGAATAAGTTATGAATAAAAGCTATAAATCATTCTTGTTTTGTTGTAGCATCTATTTGATAATTATAAAGTAAAAAATAATGGTCATAAAAATTGAATTATTCTACCTATACTACTAGATGAGGGATAGAAAAAAAAATTCAGCAGGGTGAGGTGGCGTATACTTATAACCCCATTATTACTTGGGAGACTGAGGCAGGAGGATTACTAGTGGGGGGCAAGCCTGGTTAACTTAGCAAACCTTTTTTAGAACAAAAAGATTAAAAAATGGCTAAGGGTGTAGCTTAATAATAGAATGCTCTGAGTTTCATCCCCAATACCACAAACAAAAAAAATTCATTAAAGATAGCAAATGTCTCCAGGTGTGGTGACACACACCTTGTAATCTTAGTACTTAGGAAGCTGATCCAGAAGGATTGTAATTTCTAAGACTGCCTCAGTAACCTAGCAAGACCCTGATTCAAAATACAAAATAAGAAGGACAGTATGTGTAGCTTGAAGGTAGACTATCCTTGGGTTCAATACCCAGTACCAAAATAAAAAATAATAATGAGAATAATAATAAATTTCTGTGCAATCTGCCTTTGTCCTAGTTTAATATGCATGAGTAATACAAATGAAAATGTATATATCAATTAAAATATTTAAAACTGAAATAAATATTTATCAATCTTTGAAAGAAAAATTATATTTAATCCTGTGTAACTATCATATGTAATCTATCAAACTATACATTATTTTCCTTTTGCTCAACGTTTATCATTCAGTAGATTAATTGAATTTGCATGATTATAATTTTGGTTGTCAAAAACCATATTCTGAGCAACTGCAGTTTGATAAGAGTAATTTTTCCAGCAAAAATATGTAACCTACAAATACTCTTCAGGAGGTATCAAGTTTATCTCTTATATTTGATTGTATCTTTTTCAGTAGTGTTTCTATTCAGTCACTCTAGTCTCTCTACTATTTATCAACAAATACATTCAAAGTAGTTTTATTTAGCTTTTTTATATATGACCAATCTAAAACCTATCACAGAACGGCAGGTAATTGTCAGATTTAAGAAAGCATGCACACATGGACACACACATGACAGGGAAATCATCTCTTTTGCTGTAGGTACTATTACACTGCTCAGCTCCTGTTTATTTCATTTTGGTGAAGTGAACCTGAGAATAATAATAAACACATGAAGACATTATTTGTTTGTTTTCTCACCCACAAAAGGGTAAAACACATCATCTGCCTCCTATTTCAATTTTCTTCAAATAGATCTATTTATTTATCTAAGGGATTTTCCTCCAATAATATTGAACAAAACAAAATACTTAGAAGAACAATTTTGACTGAAGAACATTTAAAAATAGCAGTCCATATGTACCTGAAAGAGGTGTGGCACAGAGCTGAGGTTAGACTTGCAGGCTGCTCTTTTTAAGACAGCATTTGGAAATGTGAAATGAAATCTTATCAAGAAGACTAATAAATTCTGATTATGTCAAGG
This sequence comes from Graphiurus murinus, assembly GCA_004027655.1. Taxonomy (NCBI): domain Eukaryota; kingdom Metazoa; phylum Chordata; class Mammalia; order Rodentia; family Gliridae; genus Graphiurus; species Graphiurus murinus. The sequence goes on along the minus strand of PVLC010016594.1, from coordinate 18,319 downwards.
TTAAAGCTAGCATAGCAGGAATATGTATGATGAGCCCAAAACCATAGCCAGAAAAGTGGAAGAAACACCAGGAAAGTCTTACCACCAAAACTCAGGATCATGGTGCCTGCATCAGGATGAGGTTTGACCAGCAGGAAGGAGAATGCTGCTACACACACACACACACACACACACACACACACACACACACACACACACACGTCACCCCTGCCTAGCCTTTAGCCACCAGCGAGAAACCTGAGGAGAGCTGAGTAACCTGTAACAATAGAATGCTGCGGGGACTTCAACAATAAACTGTGAAGGATATAAAAGGGCAAGAAAATCAGTCTAAAAAGACAAAACAATGATCAGAATTATAGGGAGAAATTAGGAATTATCAGATGGAATTTAAAATGACAATGAATACAATGAATAGAATGCTAAAATCTCTAATGTAAGCAAAGATAGAAAAAAACCTGAAGATATGTTAGAGAAAATGTATCAAGAGTGTATATATTTTCATATCTTCTTTATATCCTGTATTCTCTTAACTATATTTTTTCAAACATATTATACCTATTAATCAAAGATATGGTAAAATAACTAGAAAATCAAGGAATATGTCTGGCAGAAAGAAGAGGACAGTGTGCTTAGATTTTATGTAAAGTTTTGATAACTTTAATATTTTGATTTTCATAGTAGAAATACAGTCATATACTAGTCACAGAGTATATATTAAACATTTTAAAATAATGAGTACAAATGATTTGTATGTATTATTCTTTTTTCCTAGAAATATTCTTAATATTTTATTCCAGTGGTGTATGTGTGTGTGTGTGTGTGTGTGTGTGTGTGTGTGTGTGTGGTATTGGCTCTGAAATCCAGGTTGTTTTGTTTTGTTTTTGTACTAGGGATTTAATCCAAGGGTGTTCCTTCTATGACTGAGCTATATACCCAGCCCTTTTTATTCTGTTTTGAAACAGGGTCTCACCAAGTTGTTGAGGCTACAATCCTGCAATCCTCCTGTCCCAGCCTGAGAAATACTGGGATTATAGGCATGAGCAACCATGCCCTGCTCCAGTGGTGCATTTTCTAAATTTCATTTTCAGATATTTTTGGATTTGCAGAAAAGTCACCAAGAAATTCCCATGTACCTTTTAATCAGCTTCCTCCAATCTTAAATCTTATGTTACTGTGGTTTATTTATCAGAACAAAGAACTCCAATGCAATATTATACTAACTGAACTGCAGCTTTGATTCGTTTAAACCAGTTTTTCCAACAATCCTCTTTTTCTGTCCCAGGACACAATTTATGGTAAGTGTATTGCCCACTTCATCATGTCTCCTAGATCTCTAATCTGTGACGGGGTACAGCCTTACCTCCTACACAATGGCTGTCATTTTTTAGGACTGTCATTTTGGTTAGCTCTTCTGTAGAATATCCTTACATTTTGGTTTGTGGGATGTTCCTACATAATTAGTAAATGTTTTTTTGAAGATATGATTGAGGGCTGTAGTTGTAACTTAGTGGTAGAACACTTGCATAGATGCATGCACAAGGCTGTGGATTTGATTCCTAGCACACACACACACACACAAAAAGTTTGTAAATATGTTTGCTTTTTTACTAAATTATCACTTAGTTTTCTTTCATTTACATGCAGTATATTCCCAGCCACCCTCTGTGCAGTTTTGCCTACTGAACTATATTGAAGTCTCCATAAACAAAATGCTATGTTTATCTATTCCTATGGTCCCCAGAATGCAAAAATATTTCTATTGTGGAAGGGTGGCTTACTTTTCTTACTAATCAGACCACGGAACATTCTCAGGTTGTAAATGTTTTAGCAAACTTTGTATTTTTATGGCAGGTATTCTTAATAATAACTTCTTGTCAGAATATTTCAGAATTTATTTCCACCCAATACCAATATACTTTCCACACCTATTACAGCTACCTAAATTTAAAAAAAAAAAAGATACAGAGAAGCAATCTGAAAATTCAATACTAATTTTCCCCAAATTCCATTACTTTTTCAGGGTTTCATTGCAGAAGCTTCTAGACCTGCTTAAATTTCAATTTCAAATCCTTTTTCTATAGCTAGTTCTATTCTCCTCATTTATAAAACACACACTGAGAGAATATTTTCTTATTGCCTTGCTTACTAGAATTAAAAATCTTAAAGCCGTGATAAGATATACAGAAAATTATTTTCACATAAAACTAATGCATTTAAGAAATTTAAATTTGAGTAAGAATTAAAAGAATTCATAGATTTCCTAAGAAACTGTCAGACAAAATTACATGGTAAAATGTATTAAAGAAAAATGTTTGTTACTTTCCATCTTTGGAGAACATGTATTAAAATATTAAATAGATTAGGCAGTCTCAATGAAGTTTCTCCTGTCCTATCTCTTCTATTAATGACAACTTGCTTTAATAAATTTTAGATGCTAGTGTTTGTATTCAATTCTTCAAATTATTGAAGAATAATTTTAAAATCTGTCTATCCCCATATCAACTATAATATCCTCACATTAATGAAATTTTATTGACAAATGGAACTATAATGTGATAAAATAGAGTGCACTTGAACATTTTATCTGGGTGAGTGAAGCATTATACACATACTAAAAGACTGCAAAATTTTTAGTATTCATGTCCAGTGGCTTCCCAAAGCAACAAGATAAAACTTCCTCTCATAATTTGATTCTTGTTGAAATTCAATTACACATGTAAAATAGAAGGCTACAATAGAAATTACTTAGCCTGGTTTGGTGGCCCGTGCCTGTACTCCTGGTACTTGGGAGGCTGAGACAGGAGGTAGATAGCAGGTTCAAGGCTAGCCTCAGAAACCTAGCAAGACCCTGTTTCAAAAACAAAATTTTAAAAGGGTTGAGGGTATAGCTTGGAGGTAGAATGCACCTGAGTTCAAGTCCTGGTTTACAAAAATAAAAATAAATTACTTTATATTACTTTTTTTGTCTTTAGTAAAATAGAAGTGACCCTTACTACCAAATAACCACTCTATCCTTCAGTGCTCCAATTCTCATCGATAGTTTCTCTGTATACAGATTTTCTGAAATTTGTTTTCATTTAGTCAGTCACTTGTATACATTCTTCTTACTGTGAAACCTAAATCTTTAATTCCCATATAACCACTGATATGATAAAACTTGGAATTTATGGTATCCTTTTAAAAATAGGATGGGTGTGGTGATACATGACTGTAATCTCAGTACTTGGGAGGCTTAGATACGAGGATTCCACGTCAGAGACCATATGCTCAACAATTTAGCTGGGACTTCCGCAACTTAATGAGATCTTGTTTTAAAATAAGAATAAAATAGGGGTGAGGGTGTAGCTCAGTACCATCCCCAGTACCAGCACGACCCCCACACACATAGAATGGTATCATCATTTTGATAATTAAAAGTATTTTTAAGCCCAGAATCCTGATAAAAATTTGTTTTGAATAAAAGCACATCCTGATTAGTGGCTTTTATAAAAAAGAAAAAAAATGTTTATTTTTCAGGAGGTTAGTATACTAGTGTGCTCAGGCAAAACCGTGCAGTAGGACAGTTTATTTTTAACGTGATCTTTCCTCTCTGTCCATATTCTACTTAATTACCAGTTGATCTGAGTCTAGTATCCATATGTTTCTACATCAGAAACTCTCTCTTCCCAGTTTTAATAATTATCACCCCAAATCTTTCTTGCCACCTGTTAAACTGGAGAAACTCTGACTCACCCTGGATGCTTCTCCCAGCTGCTTACATTTTCACGAAATACACTGTATTCAATGTATTTAATAAGCCTCTGTTACTCACTCAAACTTATGAACTCAGATTTTGAAAGCAACAGATATTTCACAAATCTTCCCAATTAAAATGATATTTGGGGTTGAATATATTCCGGATCATTTTCAAATTGAATATTAATTTGAAATGTTTATAAACAGAAACATGATCATAAGATAATAAAAGCCCTTGGAATCTTTGTTTTCAGCAGAAAGGCTTTAAAAATATTTAACACCTTTATAACTTTCTGTTCAAGTTACATATTAAGTTATTAAAAATAAAATTTTCCCTATGCTAATTTGGTATACAGTGTTTTCCACATTAACATTAATTCTAATGACTTTTCCTATTTATTTCATGTGCTTAATTTTATTAACTTCATTCAATCTAGCACTATTTGGTAAATCTTAAAAAAATAAGGTGTCAAATTTTATTTTTGTAATATTTTATTTCATAATCCCTTAAGTTCCTACTAAACATTTAGCTAATGTTACCTAATTGTGGGTGAAATTTATTTTACCTAGTTTCTTCCATTAATGAGACATTCAAATTTTATTTTGTTTTGTTTTTGTGCTGGGGATTGAACCCAGGGGCATCATTCTACCTCCAAGTACACTCAGCACTTATATATATATATATATATTTTTTTTTTTTTAATTTTTGAAACAGGGTCTCTCTAATTTGCTGAGGGTCCCCCAAGTGCTGAGACTGGCATTGAACCTGTGATCCTCCTGTCACAGCCTCCCAAGTACTGAGATTACAGGCATACACCACCATGCCTGGCTCAAATGTCTTTTTAATATTTTAAAGGCTGTATGCACCTGGATAAAACAGTAAAACAGTGAGAATAATATATTAGTCTATATATATATAGACTATAGACTATACATATATATGTATATATATTAGTCTATAAAATTAAAATAAACATTTGTGTAAAAAAGTTAACATAGGTCATTTGTATGTAAAAATGAATAATTCTTTTATTCTTGCATCACAGTCTCACATAATAATGTCTTTCACAGTGATAGTGCCGTACAGTACATGCACATAGCACTTGCTGAGCTTTCCCCCAGCTTCCTCCCCACTCCCCTCTTCCCCATACAGGGTACTGAGATTGACACTGATATTCTCAAATATGCACAGAATGTGAGTAGAAGTGATTTCTTCATTGATCCTCCCTCTCTCCATTTCCCCTTCCCCTAGATCACCTCCCTCACCTCATTGTGGTTTCTCCTCCATGATCTAATTATTCAATTATTCCATAGCTTCTGCATATGAGAGAAAACATATGATCCTTCATTTTCTGTGACTGGCTAATCTCACTCAGCATAATGTTCTCCAGGTCCATCCATTTTCCTAAAAAAATGATATAATTTGTTCTTCTTTATTGCTGAGTAGAATTCCATTGTGTGTATATTCCATAATTTTGTAATCCACTCATCTGTTGATGGACACCTGGGTTGGTTCCATAATTTGGCTATTGTGAATTGTGCTACTGTAAACATGGATATTCATGTATTACATTACTTTTTTTTTTACTTTTATTGGTGCAGTGTAATCTCACATCATAGTGTACTTCAATTGATAGTGACACACACCTACAGAAAACTTTATAATTTATCACTGAATTGCCTTTGCTCTTTTGTCAAAAATTAGTTAATTTCTAGTTAATCTATTGGTTCCTTTGTTTCTTGTTTATCCTTTCTGTATTCTCATCATAAGCCTTGAAGTTGGGTACTCTCATTCTGCCAACTTTATTCTTTTTATATAAAATTATTTTGGCTATTCTATGTCTAGTTTAGATTTTATTTTTTGCTTTCCCATATAAATTTTAGAATTAGCTTGTAAATTTCTACAAATTACAAATTTCTAGGAATTCTTGCTAATATTTTTACTGAGAATGCATTAAATCTATCAATCAATTTAGGAAAATTGCTAATTAAATAGTATTGAGTCTTCTTGTCAGTACCAATGTATACCACTCTATTTATTTATCTTTGATTTTTCTCATCCATATTTCATAGGGCTTAGCATGCAAATCTTATATTTTGCTTGATTTGTACCTAAATATTTAAAGATTATTGGTGCTATTATAAATGACAATACAAAAGCTGCAAATTATAACTGAAGATTTGTTTATATATGTGGATGCATATTTTTATTTAATTTCATTAAATTCCAATATGAATAAAAATAATATAAATATTTTCAAGTGCTAAAATCAGTTGATTGGGAAAATATTTAACTATAGGAAATTAGTAATTTTGCAAAGAATATTGGTAATTCTGAAATTATATTTTCAAATATCTAAAGATAGTTTTTGTCAAAGCAGTATAGCTCATATCAAATGTTATATTTAGTACATCGATATTATTCTTTCATATTTCTAAATTCAAAGAATATTTAAATATATAACACTTTCTATTGATACATTTTTCATATTATTCAAGTAAATTCAAAATTAACATAGTAATTTATTAAAATATATTTAAAAGGTTGCTATGTCAAACAAAAATATTGTAGTTTGTTTCCTCTTTTCTTAATTCTTTATTTTTAAAAAAATATCAATGCCAATACATTTTTGGACTTATGTAAAAATGGCAGATGTATATATTAAAATATTATCTGAAAAAAGCAGATATAATGATCCATCATCTGAGATGCAATTATAGATTAGATTATTTTAATATTATTAAATTGTATACATGATGATGATATTTTAGCAATAATCTATGAGAATGTAAGCCCTGCTGACTGCCCTCTTTTATAGGCACTAATACGATTATGAGAAAAACCCTATTTCATACATATCTTTTTATTTAGTAAATGTGTTCTTATCACTATAATAAGTGCTGAAATTCCAAATGCAACTACTGTGAAGAAGGCCTCAGTAGAAATATTCTTGATTTTTGTTCCCATGGAATTTTTTTTTTCCTTCCCATTACAATGAATCTTTGCTGGGAGGGCTGCAGTCTTTCTGCTGTGTCTGGGGGTCTGTGTTGCTGGAGGCTGTGCTGTTCTACCTAAGCAACCAGAGTTAGCAATATACTTTTAAATGTGTGAAGACGGAGTGACACCTTTAAGACAATGACCATTTTTAAAAAACAAGTATAAGTTCTTAACTTGAATAATAAGTTAAGTGTTTAAATGTTAAAATAAGATGAATCTTTCTTCAAAGCAGTTGTTTATACTTGCTTTTTCCAATGTTGTTACTCCTGCACATTCTCAAACCCATTTGTCAACTTCAATGTCTACTAGAACTATTTTCTTTCCTTCACTCTTCTTACAGTATTTATCTGCACATACATCCTCTAAATCTGGTCATAACAGGTAAAGTCAAGCTCCCCATAATCTTATTTCCAACCCCCATCAGGTACTAAAACACAATTCCTGCCCCTAAAAGGAACTTTAAATCACTTTGATCCTATGACACATTGCTTACAGGAAACCACTTCTCTCACAGTCTTATTTTCTTTAAATCCACCTTAAATAAGATGATAAGTTATTATAATCATTCTGTTTAATAGCCTTTCAACTTTCTACCTTTTTTCAGTTACTTTGCTTTAGTCGGTGGAAAAAAAAAAAAGCCCAATCCTGAAGTTAAATCCCCTGTAACTATGCACTGCATCTATGCAGCTGAGTAAGACTGAAGAAAAACACAATTATCGTGGTGCCTGATCTAAACTTCTAACATTCTGACTGGGAGTATGAAGCGCACTAAGAGTGATGCACACCCATCATATAATCCCCCTGGCCGATGTATTTTTCCACTTCCCTTAAGGATTATATCATGGTTACTAAAACATTATCAGTACTTAGCACTCATTGTGCCTCAGTCATTTTTATATGGCATCCATTGATCAGAAGAAATACCAAGCATTTCTGATAAGTAAAGTTAAACATTGTAATGTTAATTTATATCAGAATAATATGACAGATATTATATACATATGAACTGAAATAAAACATTTTTGTAATTTTAAGTGACCACAATAACTTACTGAAGAGACACGTGTACTTATTGGCAAGACACAATTTTTCAACTCTTAAAAATATTCTAGATACTTCATTTTCTGTTTCATGTTGATTTTTATGCACTATTTTTTTCTGTCACAGCAACAGCAAAGGGGAAAAAAAATAGATTTGCAAAGAATGCCATCATCCAAAAGAATAGAGTGTGATATTATGTTGAAACTATGAACTGCCTCAACCTTGGAGTTTAGATAGTATGCATCAGATTTCAAGAATCCATATGGAGCTTCCATACATTTTTAAAAATACGTATTTACCCTTGAGTTCATTGCAGTGCCTGCTATTCTTTGCTACACACTATTAGAACTACAGAACTACACTGTATCATTTACTATTCTCAAACCTGGAGCAATTTTTAACCCCTCCTAATAGAGTTGCTATGATTATCATTTCACCAGGAAAAGAGAAAATTCAGTGGAAAACATTCACAAACTCCTGTAAACCTACTATCCCTATCTCCTAAATTTATTCTGATATGTTTTTCATTATTTTCATATTATGATGGATGGAACTCTTCTTGGTAAAGGCCAAACTGTCATGTGTGTCGAGATTAAATCCAAAAATGTCTGCCCTGTCATTTATCAAATATTTTCCCTAATTTACTGTTTCATATTGGCAGACAAATATGCTGTTATTTGGCTTACTGATTAAAAACAATATATCTTTTTCAATTACCCCCCCCATGCCTTTCTTTCTCCAAGAGCTAAATTCCTCATCAAAGCAGTTGTATATTCCTGACTCCAAGTTCTGTCTTCTCATACTCTCTCAAACCTTCCAGGCACAGTTGATTCCCTTCACTCCCCTGACATCATTGTGGCAGGGTAATCAGTGCCTGTTTCCTAAGTTCAAGAGTCAAAGCTCTGTCCTCCTATGATTTGACCTGACGGTATACAACACAGATAAATATTCTCTTCACAACATACCTTATCTTCCTGATATCCCAAATACAAAATGTCCCTCCTGTATTCCCAACACCAGCTCCTTTATTTTTTTAGCTTATTACTTTGTTAATTCATCACTGTTCATCTTCTGACCTCTGAACTTTGAAATGTTCTAAGATGAGTCCTGTACTGCTTTTTGTAGTTGATTATCTAGATTCTCATCCAATTTTTGCTTTTAAAAGCCATATTTGTGTGGATACTTTTAATTGAATGTCATCTGCCCATTTTTGTTCTAACCTGAATACATACCTGTATAGATGATAGGTGATAGATAGATGATAGGTAGACAGATAAATAGGTATATATATTCTACATCCTACCCTTTATTTAACTCAGGTGGAAAATGGAGCTTTTTATATACCTTCCATGAAACTCTTTTCTATCAAAGATTCTCTCTGCTAGTTCACATTAATCTTTCCTTCCTAAATTTTCACACCCAAACCTTTTTCTATCTATTCCTTAAACAAATCCTGCTATTTTTACTTTCAAAATATACTGCTAATTTAATCTATTGCCATCATCTCTACTGCTACTTGCTATTGTGAGCCACTGTTGTTGGTCACTAAATCACAGCAAGCACTTGCATCTGGTTTCCTTGATTTCCTTCCTTCCACTCCTCAGCCGCCCTCACAGTGTTTCCCATGCCTTCAATGGCTTCCCTTCTAGCTCTGAGTGAAAATCATCATGAAGGTCTGGTGTGAGTAACAGCTTGACTTCAGACTGCTGACAGATTTCAGTTTTCACTCCTAAATTGTTTCACATCTAGGCAATCCAATACAAAAGCCACATTTCCCTCTCTCCCCCCCTCCCCCTCCCCTTCCTTTCCTTCCCCCTCCCTCCCTCTCTCACCTCTTCCCCTCCATCTCTTTCGCCATGCTCCCTTGCTCTCTCTCTCTCTCTTCCTCCACCCCCCTACAGAAAGAGGGGTCAAAACATGCAAGCCATGCAAGCTCCCCTCCACATCCCACTTCTTTATACAAAACCCTTGCCAGAGCACCAGTCTTAAATCACTATGAAACCCAAGTCACTCTCTCTTCTCCCTCAAGGCATTTTCAGACCCAGTTCAGAATATGGTCTGTATTTCCCAGGAAACTACACTATGTGATTAATGAATTCTGAATTACTATATATATACATATGTATATATATAGAGAGATAGATAGATAGATAGATAGATGATAGATAGATATAGTATATGTATATATCTGAACCAAATTTTGGTAGGGCATCTATACCATCTGTAAATGGTAAATACAACATCTGTGTGCATATTGCATCTCTGATAATATTACCTCACATTCTACACTTCACTCATGCTGTTCCAATTTATATGTATTTGTATTTTATTTTTAAAATTTTTGTTGGTGCATTGTAATCATACATCATAATGAATTTCTGAACAATAGAGACATATATGCAGACAACACGTGGTGAGCTTCCCCCTGGCTCCCATTCCACTCCCATATTGAGATTGGTAACGTTAATTTTGCATATGTATATAGTATTTATTTATAGCTTTGCTCTCTGTATGTTTCACTAAAATTGTTCTAATGAATTTTTGCACATGCTCTCTACTCTCTAGAACTTTTTTACCCCCGATATCTACATTACATGGCTTATTCTCTTCTACTTGAGGTCACCAAATGAGACAAGCTTTCCTTAATACATGTGTATTTGTTTTATTTTATAGCACTTATTAACATTTAACTAATACTTTTCTTACTGTTTATAACTTTTATATAGGAAAATTTCATCTATTTTTTTCACTGCTTTACTCATAGCTAACTCCTAAAATAGTACCTGGTACATAGACTAGATACTAATCAATATTGGTTGAATGATTAAAGCCATAGATTTGTGTATTGGTAGGGTAGAATTCATTCATGATTAATACATCTTATACAGATAATTTACAGAAAGAACAAAACAATGTGCATAATTTTATGGAAAAATTTTAAAGTCTCTAGAAGTGAAATAAACATGAAAAATACTTTTTTTTCTATTTGGGCCATAAAAAAAGAAAAATTAGAGGCAACAAAAATAATGTATTTTATTAAAATTTAATAAAATAAATACCCATTTACCTTACAGATAGTGTCGGGTTTTGATATGTTTTCAGAAAACAATTTAGAAATATAATAATAAAACTTAAAATTCTTCATGCACTTCTACAAAATAATTATGATTTAAAATGCCTACTATTAGGCAATAAATGAAACTTTTTAAAAATACTTATGTTGGAGAAAAATCTATCAAACTATCATATTGTTGTTAAAATAGGAAAGATGGAAAAAACACAGCCCCAGAAGCAGACATTCACACATTTCTTAAGGTCACATTGCTGATCTATTTGAAGACTTGTCTTAATAGAAAACATAAACATATAATAATTACATATCCATGAATAGCTTTATCTCAGGGAAGAAATAGAATTTAATTTAATATAATGTTAAATTTTAAACTGAGAAATATGAAGATTTTTTATTATACTAAATTATACATATGTATATAAATTTTAGTATGTTTAAATTTAAGTACATTAAAATCAATTTACCGTACATCATTATTCTTACCAAAGTAATTATTTTGAACAATAAAGAAATTTTTAAAAATTAGCTACATATTGAGTACTTACTATGTCAGGCACGATTCTAAAATATGTTTAATTATTTAACTATTTTCAGAGTGCTTGGGGAAATATAAAATCTTCAATGTGGGGTTGAATTTCTAGCTCAGTGGTAGAGTGCTTGCCTAGCTTGCACTGAGTTTGATCTTTAGTAACACAAAAATGAATGAATGAATGAACGAATGAATGAATGAATAAAAGCTTCTTCTTCCCTATTTTTATTATTTCCCTTTTGATGTCATCAATATTTTCATAACTATTTATATCCATTACAGAAAATTTGAATATAAACCTAGGTAACCTCAAATGTTTGTAAGTGAAAAATAATCTTTCTTTATAATAATATCTATCCAACTAACAATGTTATTTTAAATGAATTGGTGCGTGTTGTAGCTACTGATTTCAGAAAAACAGCTAAAATGGCCTAAACTGAGTCAAAAGGAGATGATTTAAAAAGCAATGTTTGTAAAATCATGAGTCAGCTTAAGCATAATCCTATCACTGATGCCAAAATATTAGAAAAATAAAACATTAGAAATTTGTAACTCATTATAAAATATTAGAAAAATAAGACACTAGAAATTTGTAACACCTGAGTGACTAAAAAGATAAAAGTATATATTTTAATGGATGGGTTAGGCATTGTTTACTATGAAACAGATTTAGGATTCAATTACCTCTTTAAGACCTACTTGCATTATCCAACTCTGATTCTTTTCTCTTGAAATCCATAAATGCTCTCAAACCACTTTTTGTATATTAAAGCATGCTATTTCCTGTTATTGATATTCTTATTGATATTCTTCCCCTGAAATCAATAATATACTAATGATTTTGTCATAAAATCACAGATATTAACATTTACTTTTTCATAAAGACCCTAGCAGGGAGATAAAATATTTATCTTTCAGTAAATATTCTTAAAATCATGTAGCATGCCATTTCTCCTTCCATTAATTTGCACTTTATTTACATTTCAAAAATATTTATTAGAGAAAATAGCAAGTTTATGATAAAGCCCCCAAATAATCAGCTTGCTTGAAGTCATTTATATTGATTGTTGGATTACTGCCAAATATCAAGTTGCATACTAATAATAGTACTCTGATCATCACCAGCTTATTTTATTACTTGGAATTTACATTCACTCTGAGTTCTCTAGAGCAAAGTTTTTCATTGAGAGTCATTAAAATATATAATTACAGAAAGGAAATCTGCTAAAGACACAGAATTATTTCCAAAATAGACTTCCCAATTACTATCTTAAAATCATGTAAATGCAAATGTTCTGTCTATAAAGTAATAAATTTAGATTTTTAAAGAAGAAAGTAATATTTAATGTATTAATAACAACAATAATATTGAATGTATTTATTAATAACAACAAAATAATATTTCATTCTTATTTGTTGAAGGGCAAAAAACTTCTACTAATATGCAGTATTCTTCAAATAATAATATATAAAGTATAGAGACATAATCATCATGTCAATTAAGTACCAAAAATTTTAAGAAAACCTTAGCTATTTTATTTTAATATCTAGATAGAAAATCCAAACAACTCTACCAAGAAACTTTTGGATCTGACAAACTAATTTTCATTACAATTCCAACAAAATGCAGAAGAGTATAAGGATGAGTGCTGTATTTCCTGCAGCGATTAGTAAGCAAATGCATTAGAAATATTTTTGATTGGGGAAATGTTAGAAAATGGAAAAATTGTATCATGCAAAAACCTAGAGAAATCTAATACAGTTTTACTAGTGTCAAATTTTACCATTAGTTTCTAATGGTAAAAATATTACTGAAGCAAACAAGGCTATTCCATTCCATAATGTTAAAGTGCCAATCCAGCAAGATATAATATAGTCTAATAATTTATAAAGTAAAACCTACATAAGTAAAAATGAGATAGCTGGGTGTGGTGAACATGCCTGTTAGACATAGCTGTTTGGTAGTTTGAGGCAGGATGAACCCAAGTTTCAGGCTAGCTTCAGAAACTTAGTACGACCCTGTCTCAAATATTTAAAAAATTAACAAAGGCTACGTTGCAGTTCAGTGATAAAATTCCCTGAGTTCAATATCTAGTATCAGAAAAAAATAAATAAATAAAAATTAAATAGACAAATCTATATCATAATAAAAAATTAATGAAAGTTTATAGTACCTAAAGAGTGCACATTTTTGAAATATCAGTGAACTGTAGAAATTTGAAAGATTTCTGTGAATAAATATGTTCTCAGTACCCTATCAAGTATAAAAATGTACATTCTTTTCAAGTACACACAGGACACTTACTGAAGGATGTCATGGGATGGTCAAAGAAGGTCAAAGAACTCACTACACGGAGTTGAGTGTTTTCTCTGAATACAAAAAAGTCAGTAACAGAAAAGTGATTAGAAAACCCTGACTGTATGGAAATTAAATAATGTATTTTTAAATTTTAGGTAATTTATATTAAAACAAATAAAAAAAACTAAAAGTCAAAATGAACATTAGAAAATATTTTGAATTAATAAAGTGTCATATCAAATACAAAAACTAGTAATTTATTCCTGTGTATATGCCAAGAATAAATGCAAGTTAATATAGCAGCACAGCAACATTATTCATAATCCCAATCTGAAAGCAACCAAAATTACTGTCAATAGCAATAGAGTTTTGCAAAAATTAAAGTTGCAGAAGGTAAGAAGATACACACAAAATAATTATATAGGCTTCAACAACAATAAAACATAATCCAAGATGAAAGTGCTCAATGTCACAAAAACAGTTACCTTCACAGAAGGTAGTGATTAGAGTGAGCACTAGGGAAGTTTCTTGGACACTATCTACCTTGACTGAAGCTTTGCTTATAAGGATGTGTTTATAAATACCAACAGGCTTTATGTTTACCATTGCATACTTTATTACTTCAATAAAATTATGTTTAAATTACAATGTAAAGTAAATAAACATCTATAATAATTTAAATTTCTATCTCCCAAAACTGCAGAATGCTTTTTTAAAAAAATGGCATTCTTGGTCAATTTTTCTCTAGATAATTGCTTCTACATTCACAATTATCTGATTTCTGAAATTATTCTATTGTCCTCTACCTTCTAGCACTTCTGTTGAAAAGTCAGCTGTCAGCTGAAATGTTGCTCTTACATCTTCCAATAAAATTTATATTTAATTTCTCTTAATATACTTAAAAATCTTTCTCTTCCCTAAAAAAGAAAGAATATCGTGTTATCTTATACGATGTATTTAACTCAGACAATTCATAAAATTCTAGAATATTTCCATATGCTGCTATCAAATGTTACCAAATTTGAAATCCAATATCTGTAATAATACTTAGTTGTTTACAAAAATCTAGACCTCAAAAAAATCATATAAACATTAAATAATTAAACTTATAAGTCATTAGTGCCATAGATAAAGAAATATTCATCATAAAATAGGTTTAATTTAAAAAAAGACATAAAACTAACACAAGTAAGTGAATTTATAGAGAGTAAGCTATTCATTCTCAGAATCTACGTGGAGTATGTAGGCAGATGAATGTTTGTTTGGAAATCAGCATTTTTAAATATAAATATTTGAAAGAAGATTTCAGAGTTCTGAATCTATTTTTATTTCCACTAATTCAGAGTAGGCTTTCTCAAAATGCTGTCTGAGTGGGCTGTCTATATCATAATTACTGTGTATACTCAGAAATATAAATTCCTTGGCCAAATCAGCTCTTAGATTTAGAAAAATCTGAATCTTAGATGTTGTGTGAGGGGATTTGAATGTATAACATTATGCAACTTTTATGCAAAGTAAAATTTAAAATGACTATTGTAAGTTGGTATGTACATAATATTTATTATAATTATCTTTAAAGTACCTCAAGAGGGATGATCTTAACGATATATGCTACGATACACATGCAGATTGAACCTGATAGTTACAAATGAATATTTTCCTATAAAAAGTTGAGAAATGCATTGAATAGGGTGGCATCTGTTTTCAACCATTATATGATGCTGCTCAAACTCTCTATCCCCACCTATCTTTACAGGTAATGAAAATAATGTTTTTCAAAAGATTTCTTATTTTGATTTCCTTTTCTTCCTCTACCCAAGAAACTTGACATTTATAAATAAGTTGTCTGTAAAGCCCTATGAATTTTTTACCTGAACTTATCTATAAAGACTTTATAAAGCTTCAAAACATTTTAAATAAGTGGATTTATTTTGACATAGTCTTCTATGAGCACCTGCAAAATTACAGCCGTAATTGGGATACAGCTGTTGCTGATTGCTGCTAAGAGAGGGCGTCTGTGTTGACTGATTGGCCATTTTTATTTGAAAGTACATTGAGTTTCCTTTCTTTTTTTTTTTTTTTAAGTTGTAGCTTTCTTAGGAAATGGTTTAAATGATTAAAGACCTAAAATGGAGTGTCACTTTGCCAACTATCAACAGTAGAAAATGAACAGCTTTCAGTGACTAAACATTGCCAGACACCTGTGTATGACTTCTTCCTTTTGGAGCAAGAATATTGATCTCAAGAACCAATTTGCTCAATGGTTCAGAAGTCACAGAAGTAAACGTTTTAAACTGATGAGGCATACAAACTAGTAAAAATGTCAAGGCAGCAGGAACAATTAGGTTTGCTCTAAAAAGTCCAAGAAGAAATGGAATGATTCTAATGAGTGTTAAATAAATGTGTACACTGGTAAGTTCAGTGAGATAATTGCACTTCTCTGTGATTTCAGTTCATTCTTTGACATTTAAAGCAAGCAGATATTTAAGTTCCAGTGGGATGTTTGGATTTTTGTCCATATAGAAAAATTAATTATACTATTATGATTAGCATTTTACCATTGTTCTTTGAATAATTTCTTGATGGCCCTAATGACTACCTCTCAAATAAAGGATAAGGTTTTAAATTATTCTTCCTTAGCATGCATATATATGTTCATACTATATGTGTATGTATACATTCATGTACACACATATATGAATAGACTGTTCATATATATATGAACAGTAGCATCAAAAGCAAAAATTAAAAAAATTAAATAACTCACACTGGGTCCAGATAAATATCTCTAATATCTGCAGTCATCTTGTTTATCACATGATTTCAAATCTTTTCATCACCAAGTTTATGTTCCTAAATATTCATTAGTTTGTTATTTCTTCTTAGAGCATATTACCAAGAAATAAGTATACTGGAAATATTGTTTTTATTCTATATTTTAAGAGATACGGTCTTAAAAATTAAACTCATTTTATATGGTTAAAGTGGATTAAAAATTTGCTGCTCATAATGTAATTTATCCAAACCTCTGCCTTTTAGTATAAAAGCATGTCTTTAATTGTAATCCACTCTATTTACCCACTAAACATCAACTTCTATGACCTGAAGGCATGTTACTCCATTTAGATCTTATTATTTAACGCATTAGCTTTCTCCTTAAAAACTAGCAGAGACAAATTTCTGTAGGGAATAAAAGATTTGATTGGAAGGCATATAATTAAGTAGCATGGCACATTTTGATGTGTTAGGGCAGACATAAATAAAATTTCCCAGTGGTAGCCCTAAGGAGAAGTAAGAAGAGTTGTGGAAATATGTCCTCATAAATCATTTTATTAAGTTTATCCAGCTCTCAGTATGACTAAGAAAAAGAGAAGTTGAATTCTCAGAGAGAGCATAAATGACATGAGTGTGTGCAGGCATACTTACATGTACACACATGGAGACTCTAGAGAAATAATGCAGTGGTTTTCCAGTTCTCTTCGAAGATGCAGATGCATCCTAGTTTCTGAAAATTTTAAACCTTCTTCTTTTAATATAAACGTTTATGCTGTGGTTATGTTGACTTGAATTATGTTCTGTCTCTAGCAAACAATGTAATCTAGTGATTATATTCTAAATGACAAATTTACATTTGTGTGTGGGGTGGGCCTCTGAGCTACAATTCCAGCCCTATTTTATTCTTAATTTTGAACTGTCTCACTTAATTGCAGAGGACCTCTCTAAATTGCTGAGACTGGCCAGAAACCTGAGATCCTTTTGTCTCAGCCTCCCAAGTATTTGGATCATAAGTGTGCACCACCTTGTCTGGCTAAATGTCAAATTTTAATAATGACCAAAATTATTTCTAGGAGTGGCTCTGCATCTGGAAAACTATAGGAAATGCTAATTCTCTACTTGCCTCACGTTCTACCTTCCATTCCTCCTTATGATTCTATGCCTTTATGTCTCATGTTTACATTAGTAATTCTAGTATTATATTTTTCTTCTATAATACATTAGCAGGCTCGGTTTAGTTGTAATGGCAAACTAGAATCTGAAGCAACGTTTCGGAGGTAATGGTGGCTTGAATCAGAAAGATAGCATTGGAGATGAAAACAAGTGAAAAACAAAAAGTAGAAGTTAAACTTTCATTTGAGAAAAAGAAGGCTGACTCCAAGATAAATCCCAGACTTCTGATTTGGGAAATAGTGTTGAAATTTCAGGTAGACAACTAGATACATGTTTCTGTGCCCCAGAGAGAGCTATATATAAGATATAAGTAGCTATCAACTTGAACAACATCATTTAGAAGTGCTATACAAAGCCAGATGACTGTAGAAAAACTTCTAATGTGAAAATGCAGAATCAGATGTTGAAACATGAAAGAGAGAAAACTCAGCTAATATTGAAGATTAACAATAAAGGGAAAATAAGCAGGATAATGTTGCATCACAGAAAATGACAGAAGAGATTATTTATAGAAGCAGGAGTTGTTGATAAACTAACAAAATTCCAAGAGATTAAAAAACTTGATCACAGAGCAATAAAATTGTTTTATATAATTAAGTAGTAATTTTATGAACATAACAAAATTATAAATTAAGAACTACTTTTATTTATCATCATAGAAACACAATAATATTTATTCACTTCATATATATATAT